>VDFB02383871.1:0-32579 GCA_007258455.2 Sequoia sempervirens | reverse complement strand
ATATCTGCTAGATTTATTCTTAATGAGATTAGATTGAGAAATTAAATTGCACGGTGGAGTGTTTGGAGCGAGTTTGCATTCAATGAGGGCATGATGATAAGCAAAAACAAAATCATGGCAAGTCCTTCCGCATTGATGACTGTTTATATTTCTTAACACGTCCATTGCCTTGGCTCCACGTCCTCCATGATCATCTCCAAAAGCAACCTCAAGGCTTCCTTGGGCTGTTCGTTCTGTGAATAGCCCGCAATCATAGCTCAGACAGAGGCTATCAAGTGGTTTTCTGGGCCATAAAATGGTTTGCAGGGCGTGTGTGAGACAGGTTTGTCGATGGCCTGTGGATTGGCAAGTCCACAATAAAAGCCTATCGGCTAAAAATCTTGTCTCGAGCTCAAGAATCTACTATATATTATTCTATCGGCGTAATCCTTGCATCTCCTTCCGAGAATGTGCATGAGACGGTCTAAGAATGTCATGGGAAGAATATGCATAATAATTTCATGATGATACTATCCCTGGGGATAAAGTAAATTTTGTGAGAACTTGCACCTTCACTTGAATCAACATTGCTGAACATGGATTCAGTAATTATAATGTCTAATACCACACGAAAGAATCGATTATATGCAATAGAAAATGAAGAATGGTCTTCTTTCTTGTTTACATGATCGACATTAATAGATCTGTCATTAATTGTACATTTTCATATGGGATATATGCTAGCATCATACTAAATAATATCCAATAATAAAATAAATGACAAGGTCCATAGAGTTGCAGCGATGTTTGCTGCCCTATCTGCAACCCAAAATCTGTTTTGGCATTTAGGTTAATTTTTAAAATTTACTCACTTCAACTGAAATCTCTGCAAACGTAAAGTCAGTCTCTGAGTTTGTGGATTTCAAATAACTATACATTTAGCAGTCAAATGAAGGTGGTTACATTAATTTGTGCATTTAAGTGTCTTTGTTTTGGGTTATATCAATTTGGTGGAAAAAGGATTTTTGCAGTAGATGTTTGAAATTTCTTTTAATTCATTGGGAAAGGGAATCTCTTACGAAGTATATGAAATTTCTTTTAATTCACTGGGAAAGGGTATCTCCTAGGAGGTATTTGAAATTTATTTTGAAGTGTTGAATGTATTTATAAAGTGTCATACATTAAATTTTAAGGTTTTTTATAATTTCTTGATTCAAATCTAAATCCAAAAATTTCGTAGGAGATATTTGAAATTTATTTTGAAGTGTTGAATGTACTATATAAAGTGCCACATAATTTTTAAGTTTTTTAACAGTTTCTTGATTCAAAATGTATCTTATTAAGTTTGAGCTAAATATAAATGTTATATTGACTAAATATCCAAAATGAATAGATAAGGAATTTTATAAAGCTATACAATTGTAACGGTGAAACTTACACCCATGTTAATTACACTTTAATTTAGGGCCCAATTGATGGAATGGTTTAATAAAATTACATTTTGATAAATGACTCTCTTGCACAAAGTTGGCTCATTCCTTGATCCACTATGCCTCTCCATTTATGCTCTTTCCATACATCTAACCATATCATATCCACATTAGCAAACAATTTTTATACATTTGAAATCAATTATGTTTATTATACCCCCTCTTGACATTAATTTCCACATCAAAATTATCATTTGTTTGTCCTAAGTCAATCTTGCCCCACAAAAAATGGACCTTGAAATTCTGAAGTTCAAATTCAAATTTTGTTGACTCTTGCCCATTTCATTTCCACTTGGAGCTAATTTAGTACTCATTTTTTTGTGTTTTGTTACTATTTCTTGGTGTTTAAATTTATTCAATGTGCATTGACCATCATCAATCATCAAGGGAAAAATCCTAATCATTGGAAAGAAGAATCATTATGAGCACTAAAAGGAATCTAACATGCATCAAAGTCATCTTGATCATTTGTAGTGTTTGAGATTGTTGTCCTTGATCATTTCTAGGGGGCCAACTTAGGAAAACTTGACACTTGTGATCCAATGATTTCCTATAGGTATTTTTAAATATTGCTTGTCCTTAACATTCTATCGTAAATAGACATCAAGGTGAATTAGTTAGTAGATGTGCAAATTTTGTGAAATAAAAATATGGGCTACACAGTAAATTTGTGTATTTGCATTGTGTGTAACTAGTCCAAAATTTCATGTGCACATTTTGTGAAATCAAAAATATGGGTTACATAGTAGATTTGCGTATCTGCATTGTGTGTAACTAGTCCAAAATTGCAAGATTGACCTACAATACGTTATAGATCTGAAGAGGTAGGAAAATGATAACAAAGATTGTACTTTAGTTTCCCTTTTCCATGGATTGAGCTCAAGTGTGCACCCAAACAACTTGAAGATTTGCTCTTAATGGTTGATTGTGGATTTCTCTCAAGTTAATTTTCTAGCATAATATGGCTCTGATGATTGTAGATGGTCAAATGTTAAGGCAAGGTGCCAATTTATAGATTTTGGTGAGTCAAATGGAGGGTCAAGATTTACTTGTGAATGAAGGGCTAAGATTGAATGAGATGACAAGGCTTATAAGTGTCACAAGGTGGAGGCATGTGAATGTGACGTGTCATGGGGAAGAGGGCAAGGTGTGCACATACATGTGTGAGCACACATTGGGAAGAACAAGTAAATGACAAGTGGATGACAAAGTGTGTTGTGAGCACATCTTGGGAAGAACATGATCATGACAAGTGGAAAAAAATAAGGGAAGGTGTAAGGTGAGTAGGCTTTGACTATATGACAAGTGGAGAAAAATGGCAAGTGTAGGATGACTTGTATAGCAAAGAGGATCTCACACGTGTGAGCATCTAATAGGAAAAAAGGTCAAAAGATGAGTTGGAAGTTGATAGTAACTTGTGCATGCAACACTTGTCACATGTTCCCAAGTTTGGGGAAATGGGTAGAATTTAAAATTAGGAAAAATGTTAATGATGGTTAGGCTACGAATTAAGTTAATTAATCATGGATTAATTAACTTAATTTGGGATTAGGATATGAGTTAAGTTAACTAACCATGGGTTCACTAACTTAACTAGGATTATAAGTTGGAGAAAGGGCTAATGATGATTAGGGTGTAGACTAATTAACTTAACAAGATTAGGGGACTTAGAGGAATGTGCATAAAGGTTAAATTAATTAAATAGTACAATATTTAATTAATTGGAGAGAACTTTAGGATAACTAATTAAATGTGTCATTTAATTAATTGTATGGTGGGATGGAATAATTAATTAAATAACAATATTTAATTAATTATAGGAAGAAAATGAGATAATTAATTAAATAATAAAATATTTAATTAATTATGGGCTAAGATGGATTAATTAATTGGGAAGAAACCATGATGATTAATTAAATTTTAATTAATTAAGGATACGAGGTTAGAATTGAGGTGTCTAAGTTTTTCCCTCTTTGATGTGACATCCAAAGTGATGTTGTGTCAAAGAAGTATACTTTTTTTTTCCCCAATGTGATGGGAGGTGATGCCCCCTTGAGAGGCCGATCAATTTTTTAAAAAAGAAGATATTTTCGGTTGGTATCTTGAAAAAGGTGGGCTGGAATGATGGAGAAAGGTGTTCAGGAAGAAAATGAGGAAAACGAGAAAAAGAAATAGAAGAACAAGCTCAGAAACTGGGAAAATACAAGTTTAGTGTATTTACCACTTGTCATGGACGAAATCAGGGTTTGGAGGGGAGAAATTAGGGATTTGAGCCTATAAATTGGCTTGAGGGGGGCCAAAAGGTCATTTTCACCCTTGCATTTGGAGAGGATCATGGAGAACGTGAAGAAGTGATGACAACAATTCCTCATCATTTGCATCAGTCGCAATAGGTTTGGGAGTACCAATGGCCGAAGGACGCAAGAGACTTGATATGTATCCTATTCCATGGGTTTCAGGTTACTTTAGGGGTAAGAAAATTGGTCAAATTAGGGTCCAAAGTTAGTCAAAATGGAGGCATGGTTTTATAGAACCATGCTTTTGTGGATGATTGCGACACTTGCATTGCATAGAACTGCACTTGCACATGATTCGTGCTTGTGGAGCGTTTTAGTGCTTGTGTGTCATGAATCGGTGCTTACATAGTCTGCATTTGCACACAAAGTTGTGTGCTCGAGGAAGGGGTGCTTGTGAAGGCCATTGTTGTGTTTGCATCAAACGATGCTTGCGCTTAGCAAGTTCACACCTCCGTAAGATAGATTCGTGCTTGCACTTATCACTAGTACAAAAACAACAATATATGACTAAAAAAAACTACTAAAAACTGCATTTAAATGATTGAACTTGGTCACATGACCATTAGTAGTATATTGCCAGTCATTTATAATGTGACCAAATTTATGACTAAACCAATTTTAGTCATTTATTGGTTGTTTTGATTGATCGATTTGGTAGTATATTTAGTCGTTAATTTAGTCATATTATTCACTGAGCTTGGTCAAGTGACCATTAGTAATTTATTGCCAATCATTTTTTTAGTCATTTGATCAATTTGGTATTTAGTCATATTTATTCATTGATTTCTATCAATTGGTAGTATATTTATTCACAATTTTTTGTCAACTGGTACTATATTTAGTCATATTTATTCATGATTTCTGTCAGTTGGTAGTATATTTAGTCAATTTGGTAGTTTATTTAATTGTTTTTGTTCACTGATTTCTACTTAAAAGTGTTGGAAATGAGACAATGCTTTTGAGGTTTAAACATAAAACACAGAAAAACATAATCAATCATTCATTTGCACATAATGAAACATCTATTAAGAAGGAAAAATATTAAATTTTTATTGAGAAAAGGTGTTCTTACAGTAGATACAAGACAAAAATATGTGTCTTTGTTTTGAAAAATGTGTTACAAAGTGTGTTTCTCAGTGCTATGATAGAAAAATAAGTTACAAAGCTCTATTTTTTGCTTATATAGCTCCAAAACATGAAAGAACTACTTGAAAAATGAAGCCTAAGGGTCCTCTAAAAGACTCCTTTGCAAACTCCACATCATGAATACTCAGTATGAACTGAGAAATATGTTCTACATACACCTTGAATAATAAGCTTTACTGAACATGACAGTGGACATATCCAAACTGATCACAACATTTATCAGTGGACGAGCAACTGGAAGTCTTGCTTCCATAAGAAAGTTCTTTGCCTTTTCAGCATCATAGAAGTTTGACTCTCTGGTTACATGTTCCACCTCCTTGATTTGTCCAGTTTTGGTTGCTGCTTCAATGTATTTGAAGTGAATGTCGAGATCCTCACTGCCAATGACATTGAAAATAGAGTTTACCATATAAGTACAAGGTTCCCAAGCTACTACAAAATTACCTCCTCAAATAAATTAATGAATATCAGTGACAAAATGATACAAGTGACAATCCAAAGTCAAATCACTTGGAGCCCAAATATATATGCACCCAAGAAGAAATATAGCCCTTCATAAGACTTGAACTGTTCAAACAACTTGATACATGAATCTACACCCAATACAAGCACTATAAGAAATAATCATATAACAAAACAAATTACATTGAGAGCAATAGTTTAATAGTCACCTCAACTTCAAAGTTCCATATTAAAAACCATAAGCTATTTATCAATATGAAGAAGATATATGATTTTACAACTAGAAAGAAATTACCTAAAGAAAGAGATTTGCGATGACATTGTAATCAACTGGACAACCACCCTCCATTTGAGACATCATCAGTGCAAAGTTTACAATGCCCTGCAAAATTTACTCAACGAATGAGACCTCTTCAAAACATCTTCAGATTCAACATCAAAAATATTTCTATCAAAGGTAATAGAGTACAGTATCATATCAAGCATATACATAATGAATGCAAGTTAGTGAATGTAGTGAGTATCATATCAAGCATATACATAATGAAAGTGCATTCTTGAATATGTTTGGTGAATAAAGTGCTTGTATCAAAGCTAGCCTTGAGAGGAGCATGTAGCATTATAACACTGCCACACAAATGATAATAAAGAGGCAGGGTTTTGATAGGAATCAATTAACTCCCTATAAAAGTAAGCAACTAAGGGTTTTGTTGTGAGCTTCACAAGAGATTGAAAGGCAGGGAGTTAGACCATCTTAGTTCATTGTCAATATGAGGTCCAGATGCTAGGACGGTTAGTATTAGTTGATAGTTTCATGAAGCCATGCTCAAATTTTGTGCTTAAATAGAGGTTCTTTTATGAGCATTGCACAAACAAGTATTGACAATAAATATAGTTTCAATGTCCACCATTTAAAGCCTTTTTGTTTGAAAAGATCGTCATATAAAAAATGAAAATGCAAAGGATGTTATGACTGTGCAAGGGTTCAAAGTGCAAGGTGACAATCCTCTTAATCAAAATCTGAACAGTGCTTCAAAGATAGGCTGTTCTTGTGAAATGACAAGGAGGTGACTTTGCACGTTTATGCCAAATGTAAGCATAACAAATGTTTTTCTACAACACTAATTCAATTGATAGGAAAAGACTTGGGTTCATTTATATTACATGACCAAAAGATGACACAAAATCAACAAATCTTCTCCATCTAAATTCATCTCCAAGATTGTTGCAAGAGAAATTGTTTTGAGAGATGTGAACCATTTCCATCATTTTAAACAGGGACAATGTTCTTGCGAAGAATATTGGTGATGCTAAATGAAACAATCTGAAAAATAGGTTTGCACTATAATAATGTGCACTACATCAGATATCTAGTAATAACGAAGGGACATCCATCAAAGCATAACAACATGATTTTTTGTCATATGTTGTAGTTACAAGTGCCTTGCTAGACATACATGAAAATTTGGAAAATATTTGGTTTGAGAGAGAATTTGATGTTTTTGATTGGACCAACATTTGAAAACTAAATGAAGGAATATATTTTACATCTAACAATAAATTTTAAAGAACTAACCTTGCCTATTTTTTAATAATCTTTCCAAGAATGTATTTTTTAAATTCCAAAAATTGCACCCTATAAAGAAAATTAATTAAAGTTTTGACTAAACATTGACCACGAAATTAAAGAACTTATTTTATTTCAATTATTAAATTACAAAGAACTAACCCTACTTAATTTTTGATAAGATTTCCGATTTATTTTTTAAAATTCTAAAAATTACGGCCTATAGAGCAAAATAATTTAAAAAAAATAAAATCTCAATAAATTTTAGAAAATGTTCTTTCAAAGTTTGTTTTTTTCTTGAGAGCTTACCCAATAAGTACCTCAAAAACACACAAAAAAAAAGAACCAAATTCACACGTGTCTTTAATATATAGTGGAAACAAAAATGTTGGCTCAAATTGTAGCTCTGATACCACTTGTTATGATATTTCTTGGAAGTGTATGTAAAAAAAAATAAAAAATTATAGTCGACCACTTCTAAGGGGCGACCTCCAATATTAATCAAATAATAATATATGAGTTCAATGTTTGATAATATGATCAAATGGAAGAGAGTTCTCTTCCTTATTTATATGCTTAACTTTGTAGAGACATACCCATTCATCCTAATTAAGAGGGATTAGTGTATTAACTAATGTTTATGTTAGGGTTAAGCATGCCAAAAGTGATTATCCTTATTATACTTATATAATATATACTTAGGAATATATCATATTAGAATCATAAAAAATGAGTTTTTAATTATAAGTAATAGGGTTTGGGTTTTAGTGATCTTTAAAATTATATATTTTTGGGTTTTCAACTACTCATACATTATTTTGATTGCTACAAGGTGGATAAATAAAGTGGATATAAGATATGAACCGATAATGGCTCTCCAGGATCCTAGATCTACTTACTAACATAGATAGAATTGCTTTAAAGATAACCAATTTAATGAGGGTTACCAAGACCCTATAAATTCATCCATTCAACATTGTGTTGTGTGATATATTGGCATATTGAGACAAATGCTAATAAAACTTCTACTTTCCTTAGGTGTATGAAGAATGTACTATCAATCTCATAGAAGTATAAAATACCATTGTAGTGTTTATTATAGGGCACATGTTGGTTTTTAACAACCCTCCATATCTCAAAGATGGTGATTAATTGGTATAATAATTTATGGAACAACTTATGTAGGATAACCCTAGAAGAAAATGAGAGAGTTTGGTATTTTTATCCCTTTAGAAATCTATTTTAGAGATCATTTCTAGCAAAATCATAAGTTACAAGGGAGTATAGGGTTCTCTATTGTTGGGATCCCATTGTATAGAGGAATGAGGTATACATGCATATTTAGTTGGGGTGTAGAAATATCAACCCACACTTATAGTGATCTATATAGGATCACATGAATGAGGGACAAAATTAGCTTGCTTACATGGGTGATGGTGTGGTTCTTGGAGCATGTGGCTCTATATCAAAGGGCCCACATTATTTTAAGAAGTGCTACCGTATAGCCATTACATGGGGATGACTACAATTGTTTTTAGCTAGGTTTAGGAGATGATAAAAAGACCATCACCATTATATACATGATCTCAAATACTTTTACTATGTGTGAGGCTATGGACAAGGATAGAATGGAATACAAAGTCACTACATTGCTAGTGGAAAGGAGAGGATCGATTGATGTGCAACCAATTAGGAGGTTTTCTTATTAGTTTGGTAGATTACAACTCATAGAGTTCCCTTCTATATATCCAATTTGTAAAGGGTAGAGAGGCATGGGTTGTATCAACGAAGATATTTCTGAACTCCACTAACACCTATAATCCCCATAATACACCCCCAATGAGGAGTATTAGAAAGAGGGTAGGTAGGACATAAAGAACAAGTTGGAACAACCTCGTGCCACCACACTAAAAACCATAGTAATAGAAGATATCTTATTTTATTGTGATAATAAAGCTAGAGGAGGAAGAGAGGGAAGAGGATAACATAGTAAGAGAGGGTTCATATGGAGTAGAGGGTGATTTTGGAGTGGAATCTAGATGGTAGGAGGGTGACCCACATTTTTTTAATATTTTGAGTAAAGGGGGGCTTTAAAAGGTATAACTCCATTTTACATCAAAGTAGTGCACTAAAAAAAAGTGTTAGTAATATTGACCTAAAGAGGGTGGCCACAACCAAAATAATAAAGTTGGAAAAACATAGCAAAAGAGAAGCAAAGTGTTAGCAACCTTGCCTCTAGGAAGACTTAATCATAATAGATTTAATTCCAAAGAAACTTCCCATTTCTCTTTGAAGAATTCAAAATGTTTCTCAATTAATAGTACATCCTTTATATTATAAACTCTCTTCTCCTTAATCCTTCTTGTTGTGTGTTCTCCCAACACGCCCCAAGACTGTAAGACTTTGGGACCCAAGTGAAAACTAATAACTCTTATGGCACAAGCTAGCAAGTTGAAAAGATCACCAGAAGTGAAAAGTAAGGAAATTTTTTTAATCAACAAATACTTCGTAATGCAAGTGTTTTCGAGTACCGAATACCAGAAACATTTAAAAGGAAAAAGGTGGTGCAAATAATAAATACAGTGTTCTGGTCTGATATACGGAGTTTGGTAAAAGGAAGTTCTGGTAAAACCAAAGTTCGGGGAAAGTTAATGGGTAAAGCTGAATACTAGGTATTGGGAAACAATGTGAAATTGAATTCTTTCTTTGAAATCTTAAGGATATCCAATGATTCCGGTAGTTTGGTAATCCAGTATATGTAGAAAATAATCATGCAAGGATTTATGATATGTTAGAAAGCATGTTATTTATGAGATTTATGTACTAAAATTTGAATAATGCTTTTATTTACATGAGGTGTTTATAAATGTTTATTTTTCTTTAAAAGGGATTTAATGTCTGGAATTTGTGATTGCAAGAGATGCAGATTGTGATGCAAAATTTGAGTATGGGCGGTCAGGGAAATTGTATTTGCGAACAAATCTGATGATGTTTCTAGATTCAATGATGCACTTTAGAAGCTCATACTAGAATAGAGTTCATTGTAAAGATGTGCCAGATACCAGAATCCCGGGATGCTGGAGTTCAAGCATGCAACAAAGAAGTGTACCTATTATAAGGGTGGCTCATTCCTGGAATGTTAAAATTGAGGAGTAACCTAAAGTGTAGGGGCGAAAATTCCACCTGATCACTCTGATTTTGTGGGAAGTTCCTACATTTTGTTTGAGCAGATTTGTTTGGTTCCGAGAAGGAACCATGATGATAAAAGATTAAAACCCAAAGAGCTTCAATATGTAATTGGAATTGAACTTCATTGAATTTGATTGCAATCTTCCTATAAGTCACTACATTCCACATGCCTTGATATGATTGGTCCCTTGGATTTCCTCTCATGTATTTATCTTATCCTTTTTGTGCCTTGTGTTCTATAAAAGGCTAGAGGATCTTTCTTTTTTAGGTAAGTTTAGAATTTGTGGATGTCAGAAGAGCTAAAAATTCTTTGAGTTTTGTTCTTTTTTCCTATTTTTTGAATCATTATGGCGTAAAACTTTGTATGCACATAGATATTGATTAATATCAGAGCCAATTGGATAGCTACCTATCTCATGAATCTTTTGTAGCTAGTTTTTTTAGTTCAATCGAACAAGACTGTATGTTGTCGTTTAAGGGTGCATATGGAACCTACTTAGTGTCCAAACTAAAACCCCTCTCTTTAAAATCTTGCAACATTTTATATGTATTTACGAAACAATCTGGTGAAGTATAAAGTGGTTTGCTCTATTTTAGTTGATTCTTTGGGGCATGTGTTGGCCTCCTTTAATGGTTCAATAATTAAGCCCTTAGAGTTGTGACTTAGAGATTGGACATCTGCACTAAGTAGCTATCTCACTCATCATGAAGGTGCATTTTATTGTCAACCCAGGGATGTAAACTTGAAATGGGTCAGCACTATATGTGCACTAGGACTCCACTATAGTCATCCATAAACTAGAAAAGAAATAGTACTGGAAATAAAATGTTGGAAAGAAATCAACTTAAGCACTGAGCATGAATCAAAAACTACACTAAGCATCAATAACTAGACTAAAAATGGATGATAGAAATAAGAATCTCAACAAACAAACAACAAACTACTTTGTCTGCCTTGGCTGCTAGAATAGTCACAGAACAAAATTCCAGTGGCTGCAGGAACATACAACTGCTGAAATTGAAACTAATTGCTGAATAGAAAATAAATTTTAAACTAAATGAGTGGAATCCTCACCAAGTGGCCCCCCTTGAATGATTCTTCCTTAAGCTAACTCAGTTGCAGCAAATCAGAATATCATGCTATTTCTTGAAAACAGGATTACAACATTTCATCGATATGACTATATTACTAAAACTAGAAAATGCAAGTACAATCTTAGAACATCCAACCATATGAAAAGGGGCATCTAACCATTATTTATAGAGAAAAAAACTTCTAGCTAACCCTAACTACCTAAGCAGTCGACTCCATCAAAATAGGAGGATGCCATTTATTAAAAGCATAGAAAAAGGATGAAGTTAAGCATGCGCCAACTTTGGTCAAAGCAAACTTGCCCCAACAAAAAATCCAACACATCACACTCCCTAGATTTTCTCAACAAACAAACATGACCATTAAAAGGTAGTTACAATATTTCATTCAAACTGGGAATTTCCCTCCATTAAGATTTTTCCCTCCTTTGACCTCTTAATGACCATCTTCTTGACTTTATTGGCAACTGACCAGCTGGCAGGGGTTTCTTTCACTTTGCAAGCTTCATTGAAATCAACATCTTACTGTAAACCTACATAATGACATTATCACGTACAAACAATTGCATATCCATAATTACCTTAAAGTAGCATCCATTCAACCCACATGTAAAATTAACATAGATAATTCACATAGCATGTTAATGTCATTAAAATTCACAAGGATAAACTTATGCCCAAGGTTTATGGTTTTGAGGAAATAACATGGAGAATGCCAACAACCAAGTGCCAAAGTTTATGGTAACATCAACAAATATATAATAAACCCTATCAAAATTGAGCCATTAATTGGACTCATCATCTCCCCCCAACCTAATGTTTTGTTGGTCCTTTAGCAGAGGGAGCACTATTCTTTTTCCTAGTCAATGCTCTAAAGTCACCAACTGCCAACTGTCCCAAATTACTCTGCAGTGTCTGAATTGGGGTCCCAGTAGAATCCTTGCTTTTTCTCCACCCTATTCCAACTTGGCCTTTTTGTAGCTATGTCATAGTGATAATATCTGTAATTTGGTACAGGCCATAATAGAGTAGGAGGCTGAAATGTTAATGGAAGCCAATACTATTGCCTCATCCTTCCAATCTATATGTATCTATCAACTTGTTTGCATCCTACAACATAACTTTGCAAAGGGCGGGGTTCAGCTTGTTTCAACTCATCTATCAAACTGTTCCACCTCTATGATAAGTGCTCCATTACTAATTTCCTTGTAGTTTCAGCTACCTTCTCATATTCCTTGTAGGCTTGTTCCCTAATAGGTATGATCCTATTTTTGTAGCTTGGGTGATAAAGAATTCTATGCCATGTTTGGTAAATGTTTGCAGGGTTACTAGATTCAGCTTTGAGAGGCAAGGGAGTATGAAGTTCTCTTCCCCTATAAGTTCTAAACTACTACCCCCAACTAATTTCATTATGAATTCAAGACATAAATGCCCTTAAATGGATATTTTTAATGTATAGTAATGGGTTCCAATCATGATCATTAGACACAACATAATTATGCAAGTATAGTTCACACAACAAATTTTTAACTTCAAGAGGGGAAAACTAGTAGCCCTGGAAAAACTCATGTGGAGTGTCAATAGAGGGGCTTAAACCTGAAATAATCCTTGATAGTTTAAAGCAAAGATTTTGATCCTTCAAATGCAGGGCATATACTCTGGGAGGAGTTCTGCATGCTAGCATTTGGGGTACTAAGGCTACCACATTATTCACCTTTTCCTTCAAGGCAACTCTGCATTCTTTTCTTCAATTTCTGCATTTTTATTTTTAACTTCTTCCTGTAGCTTACATTTTTCCTTTTTCCATTCCTCCTCTTTCCTTTGCATCTCACTCCATAGGTTCAGAGCAACAAGATTCCATGAAAAAGTGGGAGGTTTATGTGTTCCTACAAAAATCTTTCCTCGCACTAATTCCTATTGTTCAAATGGCACCAGTTGCAGTGATTCTGGTTGTTCCTCTTGCTCAGATTGCAGTGGCTCTTGATTCTCATCTTTCTCTTGATTCTCAACATGTTCTGCAATAGCAGCAAGCTCTGCTAATCTTATATTTGCTTGTTCTTCAAAAATATCTTTATCTTCAACATTCACCTACCCCATAGGGGCTTTTGTCTCCTCCCTAGATGTTCTTCTAAGTCTAGGGCTTCTCTTTGGAGGCATATTAGGGGTTGACCCAGTTGGCTTTGATTTCTTAGGAGGGATTTTATGTTTTTCTTTGACTACAAGAAGACTAGAGTCAAAATCCTTTCGTTTCTTAGGGCTTGGTGTTACTTTCTCTGTTGTTTACTTCTTGGCCTTCCTCTTTCTCATTTTTGCCTCTCTTTTGTGCTTCCTCCTTTCTAATGGAAACCCTAGTTTGAATTGGGGTTTTGGGAAGAACATCAACATCAAGGTCTGAGGATGAACTATCTTCATCTAAATATTCTAACTTAGAGGAGCCAATTTCTATAGCTTGTTTGACTGTAGGAGGGTTTATGCTAGGGTTTTCACCAGAGGTTGAAGCTCCAAGAGTGTTCTCAATAACCCTCTCTCCCCTATTAACCCTACGAGGTTGAGGCTGACCTCTAGGATGCACATTTTTTGGTCTAAACTAATCAATATTTACAAATTCCTCCCATGTCATACCAGAGACCTCTTGCAAAGATTTCTCTACTAAAAATTTATTAAACAATGATGGGAGACAAAATTATCCTTACCTTTTTGCGTTTTAGCTGCCATGATTGCAAAAAGGTTATACAACAAATTGGGCACATTCATTCTTCTTCCATGTCTCATATGGTTAAGGAGCTTAAAATGCACATAATGGAGGCATGACTGGTGACCTTCATAAGTAATATACTTGATAATGTGGATGGCTGCTTGTTTCCACATCTCTGCCAGAGAAGTTCTCCTCGTACCTTGCTTATCTACAACTAATGGAGGGTCACTATGTTTAGTGAATTCAGCCCTATCTAACCTCAAATCCCTGGAAGTAGGGTATGGATCTCCATCGGCAAGAAAACTCGGTACCTCTACAATTCTCTACTCAGTGACTATCACTTCCAACCCTTTTACCATTGTCTTCCCCTCAGAGAATGTCTATGCAAATTCTAGTGCAATATCCTCATTGAAGTTGTCAAGTTTCAGGAAATAATCCAACCATCCACAATTCTTGAACTCAACCAGAGAAAGTGCATCCTGCAGTATCACATCATGAACTGTGGGTTCATTCTAATTAGTTGACCTCCCATTGTTTCAGTTGCCCACAATCAAACAAGAACTTCTGCGAAATTTTCTTTCCTGCAATCTTTCTCTAAAAACCCAATTCCTTCTTCTTCCTACAACTCCTTTGTAGTGCTATTGCCAATGTCCTATGAAATTTACCTTTTCAGTGAAGTTTAATATTAAGACTAAGGCAATAAAGAAACATAAATGAAGGGTATCATCAAGAAAAATGGCGGCGGTTCAGTGTCATTTCACACATGGAACCCATCATTTCACTCTATCATTCAAATTGGCTTATTTTAAATTTGCTGACATGTATGACATGTGGACATGTGGGTTGACACTTCCCCCCCAACCTAAATTTTAGCATTTGTCCGCATAGGATGGGTGGTAATTATGATGTGATAGGGCATAGTACAATTATATGCTATGTGAAATTTCAACATTAATTCATAGTAATTAAATAAACGCACTAAATATAATTAAGATATAATAGATTATCATGCATGTACCTAAAAAAATTGGAGTATCTTTTTCAAGGAATGTGGAGGAAAGAACTTGTTACCTTTTAAAAGTACAATTGAGCAATTAATGCAGTGGTGATGGAATGAAGTGATGGTGGAGTTACAGAAGAGAGAAAATATGGAGATGGATGGTGGATGGGTTTATTAATCAAGAAATGGATTCTCACAAAAGTGGAATTCTTTATTATGATGTGATTACATGCATACCTGGACTAGGTAGAAGGAGGGATACTAGATCTGCTTCCTTCTGCTATAGGAAGTTTGAAGGTTTGGTGTTGGATAAATTGTTGCATGAATTCTTGCTTGGAAGTTGGTTTATGATACAACCTGAGTCGGTGACCATTGACCAAGAGTTTGAATCTGACAGGGTCAATGGTTGTGCATTGAACACCATTTGGGAAGACTTCTGCAACTTCATATGGTCCCAACCACCTGGTCTACAACTTGCGTGCATTATCTTGATACTTGGAGTCATAAAGGAGTGCCCAGTCACCTGGCTGAAACTTCTTTTCCTTTATGTATCTATCATGCCATTTGACCCTCTGATTTTGCACTACCTCAACATGACGCAGGGTTATCTTTCTCATCTCATCCAAAGCATTTAATTGCATGATTCTATCTTTTTGTTCCTTAGATATGTCTATCCCAAGATCTAGTGCAGTCTTAAGAGTTTTATGCTCAAACTCAATAGGCATCATGGTTGTCTTCCCATATAGTAATTCAAAAGGAGTGAAACCTGTGGTTGTCTTCCAAGTGGTCCTATAAGCACATACAACTTCTGGCAACCTGTTTTCCCAATCTTTCCTGTGAATAGCCATTGTTTTGGTCAAGTTAGCCTCTATTTCCCTGTTGGTCACCTAAGATTGGCCATTAGCCTGAGGATGATAGGGGGTAGATTTCCTATGCCTCGCATTATATTCATTGACCAATGTTGTGACAAGGATTGATGTAAATTGAGCCCCTTGATCTGTCACTATCTCTCTTGGAACCCCATAACGAGTGAAGATGTCTTGATAGAGGAATTCTACAACATTATTATCTTTGGCATGTTTCATAGCTTTAACCTCAACCCACTTGGTGACATAGTTAGTGCAAACCAAGATGTAGGATTTTCCATTTGATGGAGGATCAATGGGACCTACAAAATCAATTCCCCATTTATCAAATGGAGTGATGACTACCTAGGGGTATAGAGGCATCTCATCAGATTTAGTTGACCGACCCATCCTTTGACATTTGTCACACTTCCTAGTATACTTGTTGGCATCCTTATGAAGTGTGGGCCAGTAATATCCTGTATTAAGAATCTTCATTTTTGTCCTCTTGGTTAAAAAATGCCCTCCGTACAAGTTTCATTGTGACATGCATGCAGTATATCATATGTCTTATCTTCCCTTACACATCGCCTCATGACATGATCTGGTCTAGTGTAGAATAAACATTCTGCAATCCATGAGAAAGGAAAAGTTTTTTCAATGAGCATCCTTCTCTCTTTTAGAGAGAAATGAGGAGGAACTCTACCTGCAACTAGATAATTGGCTATATCAACATACCAAGGTGTGTGCACACTGATGGAAAAAAAATGTTCATTAGGGAAAGAGTCATCAATGACTTGAGTGTCTTCTAATGTAGTTAATCTAGAGAGAAAGTTTGCTACAACATTTGTCTTTCTTGGTTTGTCAACAATGGTGATGTCAAATTCTCGCATCAGCAAAAAACACCTTGCTAGCCTACCTGAAATTAAGGGCTTATTCATGAGGTATCTTATGGCTGCATGGTCTGTATGAATAAAGATCTGATATCCTGTTATGTAATGCCTAAACTTGTTAAGGGCATAGATGATTGCCAACATCTCCTTCTCTATCACTGTGTAATTAAACTCAGCCCCTTGTAGGTTTTTGCTGACAAAATAGATTGCATTCTTAATTGCTTCTTCTTTCTGTTCCAAGACAAATCCTATAGCATAATTAGATGCATCTATATGAATATGAAAAGGAAGCTCCCAATTAGGGCATTTGAGTACAAGAGTATGGGTTAAAGTTGCTTTCAAATCAGAGAATGCTTTGTCACGGTCCTCTGTCCACTGGAACTCAACATCCTTAGTTAGGATATTATACAATGGTACTACTATTTTAATGAAATATTTGATGAAGCACCTATAGTATCATGCATGTCCCAAAAATCTTATAACATCTTTTTGCTCGGTAGGAGTAGGAAGATTGGTAATCACCTCAATCTTGGTTGGGTCCACTTGAATTCCTTTCTGAGAGATGTAGTGGCCAATGAATACTCCTTCCTGCATCATCATGAAGCATTTCTCATTGTTCAAGGATAGATTATGGTCCTCACATCTCTGTAAAAATTTCCTTAGATTTTCTAATGCTTTTGCAAAATCAGCACCATAGGTAGTGAAATCATCCATATAGATCTCCATACAATCATGTGAGATATCTGAAAATATACTAATGAATGATCTTTGAAAAGTTGTAGGTGCATTTCACAAACCAAATGGAAGTACTGAGTAGGAATAAGTCCCCCAAGGATAGGTAAAAGTTGTCTTCTCTTGATCCTTAGGTGCAATCTATATCTGACTATAACCACTGAATCCATCTAGAAAAGAAAAATATTGCTTACCTACAATTGAATCTAGTACTTGGTCTATGAAAGGAAGTGGAAAATGATCCTTTTTGGTGGCAGAGTTGAGTTCTCTACAATCAACAAAAAATATCCATTTACCTCCCTTTTTAGGCACAATTACCAATGGGGACACCCACTAGTTGTTTGAGATAGGGTAGATAAATATTGCATCCAATAATTTATGTAATTCCCATTTTACAATCTCCCTCAATGTAGGATTGATTCTCCTTTGTGGTTGCCTTATTGGAGTGCAGTAATCTCTAATATATATCCTATGACTACAAATATTGGGGTTCAATCCCTTCATGTCATGGTAGTCCCATGCAAATTCATGCTGGTGGGTCTTCAATAGGTTTGTTAGGGACAACTGCTACTCTTGACTCAACTTTTTAATATTCAAATGTTTCCCTTCTGACACTTGCACTTGTGTGGTTAACTCAATCATAGTTGTTTCACTAATGCTTGGCATTTTTAGTTCATGTGGTAGCAATGTATGAAGCAATTCAGTTGTTGCAGGAAGTTCAGTTATAGGAAGAGTAGGCAGAAGTGTCTTCACTGGATCTGCAGAACTAGATTCATGAGTGGATGACTCTTCATGCACCTCACAATGGTTTTGAATTATGTGGGACAACACTTCATCTTTTTCCTGAAGCTGCATGAAAGGACTTATGCCTATCATCATGAGTTGTGCCACTGAATTGACTTCCTCAACCTCTTCTCCAACATGTGGCCATATGGGGTTATCCATATCATGGGATGGTTGAGCAAGAGGGTAGATAACAAGCTTTTTGGTGCTTTTCCCATCATAAATAGTCATGTCCCCTAACCGACATCCAATGTAAGCATCTATTGTGGCTAGCCACGACCTTCCTAGAATAATTAGATACCCTCCTAGTGTAGCTTTAGGGGAAAGGATCATGAAATTTGTTGGGTACTCCCAAGAGTCTAGAGTTACCACAAGGTCTTATACTATACCATCTAGTTTGACAGTGGAATTATCAGCAAGTTGCATGACAATAGGAGTAGGTCTCATATTTGCAACATTTAGTTGTTGCAATATATCCTTAGTCATCACATTTATTGCTGCTCCCAATTCAATTAGAGCATTCTTTATTTGGATTCCATTTATAACAAATCCTACCACAGGACTACCTAGGTCAATGTATTTGGGAACAATAACTTTCCCAAGCATGATATCTGCCAACTATCCCACCACATGAACAGTAGTGGGGTCTTTCTTTTTCTTTCCTGGATTTTTGAGGCAGGCTTCTTTGACTGCTTTGCCATATATAGGGACATCTTTTATGGCCTAAAACAAAGGTATCTTAACACATATGTGTTTCAATTGATCCAAAATGTCAAAGGACGTTGTTTCCTCCTTCTCTTCCTTTTGTTTAACAACTTCTAACCTTTGAGGAAATGGTGGATCTTGATTAGTCTGTTGAATTGGTTCAAGGTTTTTAGGCACACTTGGCTGAATGGGGACATACTGATGCTCCTCTTCATCCACAGGAGCTCGGTGATGATAGGAGTGGAAGGAGCTAGAAAAGTAGTTCTTGAACGCAAATGAATGTCACTCACACTCACATCATATGCAGGGAATTGATTAGGATTTGTAGAGTAGACTGGCTGCTATTGTGGTTTGTTATTTAGGTTAGGTGTGGGCTAAGCTAGTAATTGAGTAGGTCTCGGTGTGTTATAACTTGAGCTAGTAGGAGGAGGCATTATGGTAGGTTACTGAAGCTATGGAGGTGGCTGCATGTAGCTAGTTGTCTAGTTTGGCCATTGTTTTCCTCTCCTCCATTGGGATGTTTGCTATCAGTTTCCTGGAGGTGGCTGCCAATTCCTCTAGAATTATTGCCAATTCCCCTGAGATTGTTGCCACTGAGGTGGAGAGTTTTGGTGATTAGGCCAAGTTTTTGGAGGGTTATTCCAAGGCTAAGGTGGATATCCTCCATAGTTGGATGGGTATGGGGGTTTCCATTGATTACCAGATGCATAAGAATTGAAATAAGGCCCCCCCCAAAAAAAAGGATCTGGTGGCATACCTTGTCTTGGAGCCCATGGTCTCCTTTGTGCAATGTAGTAGACTTGATCATCATCACCCTGGATTGGATTGAACTCAAGTGGGATATGCTTGCTGTCAATGTTAGCTACCATTTTACATCTGCAATCCTTCTTCTTTTGTCTGAAATGAGGGCAATATTCTGCTAAAATTGCCTCTACCTCCTCATGTTTCTTCTTTGCTTGAGGCATATCCAACTGAGTAACCAGATTGTTTATGATGTCTTGCTTGAAATCTACCAACAAGTGAGTAATCTCCATCATTGAAACTCCATTGGTGGATGATTTACCCATAGAGGATTGGTAACCTCTTCTTTTCTTTGAAGCTACCCTGGAATAGTTTTAGCATATCTTCTTAATATCAAGGAATTTGGGTGATATCTCCTCCTCCCATTAGCTCTAGAGCATCAATGCAACTTCCATTGATCCCTCTAAGGAAGAGAAAATTTTGAGACTCTTCATTGAGTGTATGATGTGGGGATTTATGTAGGCAAAACAAAAACCTTAAAATGTAGTCCTCCAAACTCTCATCTTCCTTCTGCTGCATCCTAAAGATGTCATCTCCTCTCATACCACTGCCCCTACAATATTCTTTGTACTTCTCAAGAAAAATTGTCTTCATATCATCCCAAGTCTCTATCGTATTCCTAATTAAGCTCATAAACCATCTTAATGCAACTTCTTTTAAGGTGGTAGGAAACAACTTAAGCCTATGAGCATCAATGGTATAGTCATAGCTTCTGAAGAGGATATCAAACTCAAATAGGAATGTGTCAGGGTCTTCTATGATAAGCCCATAGAACTTAGGAAGGAATGAAGTAGGGATATTTTTGAGGTTGTCAACTTCATTCTAATGAGTGATAGGAAATAGAAAAGATGGTTGGTTGGGTCTATTTCTATTTGCATTAGCCATGCCTACTTGATGGAGTTCCAAAGCAAATGGATTCTCAATTAGATTTTGGTCTTCAGAGGTAGTGTCAAAATTGGTCAAATTGGGAAATGCATCAACAAAAGAGTGAATGCCTCTTCTTCTTCATCATCTCTTGGAAAATTTTGAAGCTCAACTAGCTAAAATGGGTCATTAGGAAGGAATCTCACATAAGCATCTCTTCTCCTACCTCTATGCATGGAGTATCAACTCAGTATCAACCAACTCACACAAATAATTGGTGAAAGAATAGTAGGTCATTACTTTCCTAAATGAAGAGTATGCTAAGAATAAAGTTCAGAGATACTACAACAAGAATGAAACTATCAATGACTCCAAAGAACTTCCTAGTTTGACACCATACCTGACAATGATGCCAAAAATGTTGGCCTCCTCTAATGGTTCAATAACTAAGCCCTTAGAGCTATGAATTGGAGATTGGTCATATGCACTAAGTAGCTATCTTACTCATCATGAAGGTGCATTTCATTGTCAACCAGGGACGTAAACTTGAAATGGGTCAGCACTGTATGTGCATTAGGACTTCACTGCAATCATCTATAAACTAGAAAAGAAACAGTACTGGAAATAAAATGCTGGAAATAAATCAACTTAAGCACTAAGAATGAATCAAAAACTACACTAAGCATCAATAAATGGACTAAAAATGGATGATAGAAATAAGAATCTTAGGAAAAAAATAGGAAATTACTCTATTTGCCTTGGCTGCAGGAACAATCATAGAACAAAATTCCAGTGGCTGCAGGAATAGATAACTTCTAAAACTAAAACTAATTGCTTAACAAAAAATAAATTTTAATCTAAATGAGTGGAATTCTCACCAAGTGGGCCCCCTTGAGTGAGTCTTCCTTAAGCTAACTTAGTTGCAGCAAATCAGAATATCATACTATTTCTTGAAAACATGATTACAACATTTCAATGATATGACTGTAATACTAAGACTAGAAAATGCAAGTACAATCTTAGAACATCCAACCTTATGAAAAGGGACATCTGACCATTATTTATAGAGAAAAAAACTTCTAGCTAACCCTAACTACCTAAGCAATTGACTCCATCAAAATAGGAGGATGCCATTTATTGAAAGCATAGAAAAAGAGGGAGGAAGTTATGCATGCCCCAGATTTGGTCAAAGTAGACTTGCCCCAACAAAAAATCCAACACAACACACTCCTTAGATTTTCTCAACAAACAAACATGACCATTAAAAGGTAGTTACAATCTTTCATTTGAACCAAGAATTTCCCTCTATTGGAAGTTTCCCTCCATTGAGAGTTTTCCTTGCTTTAATCTCTTAATGACCATCTTCTTGACTTTCTTGGCAACCGACCAGCTGACAAGAGTTTCTTTCACTTTGCAAGCTTCGTTGACATCAACATCTTAGTGTAAGCCTGCATAATGACATTAGCACACACAAACAATTGCATATCCATAATTACCTTAAAGTAACATCCATTCAACCCACATGTAAAATTAACATAGATAATTCACATAGCATGTTAATGTCATTAAAAGTCACAAGGATAAACTTATGCCCAAGGTTTATGGTTTTAAGGAAATAACATGGAGAATGTCAACAACCAAGTGCAAAAGTCTATGGTAACATCAACAAATATATAATAAACCCTATCAAAATTGAGCCATTAATTGGACTCATCAGCATGCATGGAGAATAACGGGGAGAAAACTTTAATTTTTAGTATTCTCATACTTTATTTTAGAATAAATGTTTAAATTCTTTGAAAATGTTCCAAAAAATAAGTGAATGGATGGAAATTTGTTGAAAATCTTTCGTTTTATATGAAATTGTTGAATGCTTAATGCTAAATCTACTTAAGTGATAGCAAAGAAATTGTTGATGTTCATGAAATATTATTTCAAATCTTTAAATTTCATGATATTTGTTCTTAAGTTACAATTGAAAACTCAGTATCTGATATATATATACATATATGATTCTTAATGAAACTAAAGTTAAACGTATTCCCTTTGAGATTAATAGCAATATCACATTATACCCGAGAATGAACCTAGTGCAATCAAGACCTGATTACTGGAGACTTGGGATTGAACTGAAGCCAATCTTTTTTCCTCTTAAAGCAGAATTCCCTTTTAGATTGTCTTCATTCCATATCTTTCAAGAAGGATAAGCTCTTTGCGGTTTATTTGTGAAGAATGTATTCGCCCTGTTGCTGCGTCGACGTCAACACTTCTATTACTTTTTGATTTCAAGATAACCTAGTCAAAGTTTACTCACATAAGTTGCATTTGATATTTTTATTTTACTTACAACTCACAAAAGGCTTGAGTTGACAAAGTAGGATTTTGTGTGTGTACAGACTAATAGAGAAATGGAATAATTTCATCCACAACACCTAGTTAAGAATTGTCACCCATGTGTAGGGACCATAGAGTAGTCAAATAAAGCCATAAAATGTGTGTGCTTTGTAACTCATTATCATTTAGTGGGATTAATTTATACATTCAATTCAATGTAGGCCATGTTTATTGAGTTATTGTTGATGAGAATAATGAAGGGAAAACTTATTATTTATGCCATTGTGTAGAGGGAAAAAATAAATTGACTACCACAATCATTGATGGAGAGGATATTAAGTGTCCTATAGGGTGTTTTGTTGTTACTGAAACATGAATTAGAAGGTACCTGATGAAGAAGTATGATTTGTGGTTGTTTGAGGACTTTAAAACACATATGAAGAATATTTGTTACTCTAATCTTCTTGTTGCATCAAATGTTAAATTGATCAAATATCACGGTTGACCACATAATAAGAATTTACAAAAAATTCATGAGTCTGACCACAAAGCAATAATTGACACTATAAAGGTTAGAGTTGACCCACATGGATCATTAGATTGAATTGGTGCAATAAAAAGTATGCTTTAAAGATCAATCAAGTATATTATTAATTAATTTTATTATGATTATGTGCAGATATTCTTACATTCTTGTCAATTTTTATACAAGAACTCTGGAAATCAATGCATAGTATCATCTTTCTAGTCAATGGTAGAGGCCTCATTGGTGGTATTTCTCTCTTTATTAGTTAAAAAGTGTCTATAGTTTTTTATTAGATAAGCAAGGAAAGGGCCTTGATCCTGTGGTTACAAAGCCAAAGCAGCAAAAAAGGAAACACGTTGGGAAGAACAATACCAATCACCACCAAAAAACAACATCAAAATGGAACATAGGCCAAGTGACCAAAATTGCAACCATAGAACCATCATCAACATATTCAAAAACAAAATCCCAAGTTAATCCCCAAAATAGTACTAGACCATTTATGAGGTTAACCAAAGTCCAGTAGGTACGAAACCATAACATTACTATCATGAAATAGCAGTTCAGGATAATAAAACTAAGCACCAATAGATTCATAGCAACCATATAACAAGAGTAGAAGTAAAGCAAGGGAACAAGCCCAAAACCCGATCATTCAACAAAACATGCCTCTCAGCCAACAAAATAGGCCTCTCATCCAACAAAACAGGGCAAAAATGACTTGAAACCCAAGTTACCTTCAAACCAAGCTTCTCAACCAACAAAATAGACCAGTAGGCCATCCTCCCAACAGTCGAAGCAACAAACTGTAACTGTAGCCACCCCAAAGGTGGAAGAAATAACCATACTTCAAACCCATACTAGCAATGTTTAGCAAATCTTGAGACCCCAACCACCATAAAACAAAAAAACCCCTTGGAAGAACCATCCAGTGATATGATTATAACTCAAAGCATCCAAATATGAGCCAAGAACAACAAAAGCATTAAAGGAGCAGAGAGCCCCCAACAACCATCTTGCCACTCCCTCTTTATAGGAGACAGTAAAACTGGAAAGAGGAACTTCTGAAACAACACTTTTAATACACCAACCCTAGAAAATTTGCAAAACAAACACAACAAAACTCCCATTCACTATAGGGGAATGAAAGAGCCCAAGAAGATTCTGAAGAACCAATAACCACCAACAACACCACCATGTCCAAAACACCAACTCAGGCTCCACCTCAATAAGAGCGAGCTCCCCTCTAAAAGAGAGGATGGAGTGAGAACCTAGCCCACAAGTGCCACCAAACTCCACACATGACCACCACCTCAAAATGAGCTGATAGAAGGAAAGGGAGCTTCCTACCGCGACTACAACAACCAAATATGCCTCAAAAGGAGAGGGCTCCACCTCTAACAGAGTAGTCTCCCCCTCCATAGGAGACCTCCACTGTAGAAACCAATAGGAAGCCGACACACCCATAGAAAAATTTATCACCTCACCCATGGTAGCCTTAACAACTGGTACAAGAAGGAAGCAAAAGGAAGCACAACATCCCTTAGTCGAGAAAACAAAATTCCACGAGCCATCAGAAAGAACCAAAGGAGAATCTCTAACCAACATAAGGCCATAACAAGGAGTAGAAACGACCACCAAGGAGAGAGAAAACCCAAACAATAGCTTCATATGCAATTGAGGCATAATACAAAACCACCACAACAAAGAAAGCTCAAAACTCTTCACCACACAGCCCACAAAAATTATCCAAGGGAGGTCAAAGGGTATCATAAGCCTTAGGA
Organism: Sequoia sempervirens; assembly: GCA_007258455.2. NCBI lineage: Eukaryota > Viridiplantae > Streptophyta > Pinopsida > Cupressales > Cupressaceae > Sequoia > Sequoia sempervirens. The sequence continues at coordinate 7,395 of VDFB02383871.1, read as the reverse complement.
AAACATTCAAACCCCACACTAAAACCAGAAGCCAGGAAGACTTTGGCCAAACCACAAGAGCAAACACCATCACAAGGCAATCAAACTGCCAAGAGAAAGAGAGAGTCAACTCCACAACAACAAAACTAGGTAGCCAAAACCCCAATGGAAAACAAACAACATCATCATCAACAAAAAACCAAAAAAGCACAATGTGCACATTAGAAACCAAAACACCATCAACAACTACCCCAAAATCCAAACCACCTCCATGGCTCCCCTTCCCGCTCAAACGGTCCAAATCACAATTTGCAAATAATCCTCTACAATCTTCAAAGATAATAAAGGAAACACAAGAGAAAGAGGACAATGACCAAAGAGACCCAAAATGTCCATCTAGCTCCCAGCCATCATGAACAGCAAAGAGCAGAGCTCTGCCATATGAGAACATATTTAAACCCAAAACAAGAGCTTCCCACAAAAACAAAGGGAGCCACACGAGCCAATGCAAGAAAACTGAACCAGTTGAAAGCTCACCGTAATACAAGATCTCCAAAACCCCAAGGCCTGACCAAGAGGCACACCACATAGTCTCATCAGATTCAAACACTAGGAAAAAGCTACACAACCCAAAGCAACTCCAAACACCATGCACATCCCACCCAAAGAGAGGGAGGAACACAAGACAAACAGTAAACACATGGAAATGAAGAGGCCCAAATTGAACCAATAGCTCACCATAAGACAAGATAAAAAAAACCCCGAGGCCTAATTGAGAGGCACACGACACAATCTCAACAGAATAACCAAGTTGACCCAAGAGCAACAAACCAGCCACAGAGCTGCGCCCACTAGCAAGAAGCGAGCAAGGGGCAAGGATAAATGGGAGGCCCCAACTAAGCTCAACACAGACACTGGCCCAAAATCACTCACTCAAAACATCGACAAGCACCAAGCAGAAGCTGCGTAGACCAGAGCTATGCCAAACACCTTGCTCAATCTGTACAAAGAGAGGGGAGAACACAAAATAATTTGCAAACACAAGGCTAGGAAGAGGCCCATATTTCCCCCACACATCTAGCCATTCCAAGTCCAAAAGGAGGATGCAAGAAAACCAATAAGAAGCTCCAACATCTTCCTCATCTCCATCTCCATTTCCTTCGTCAGCAGCAGAATTCAAACACCCTCCACAGTTACCGTTCCCACTCAAAGCCATATCTAGAGATTAAAATACATGTGTTAAAAATACATATGAGTTGTGGTTAAAATGAATTTGGATCTTCCATAAACCACTAGAGCCTCCTTATATGATTTAGAAATTTTTCTTCTCATTTCTTTTATTATAAAATATGCAAACGCTTCATCCATTATAAAAGTGTCTATAGTTGCACATATGTTATCCAATGAATTTTGACCTTCAATTGGAACATTCAATACCATTGGATCAAACTAATCCTAGCAATTGATTGTAAAAGTGAAAAATTTGTATTGTCAAGTTGATTTGTATATGTACAATTGAAATTGCTTGAAAGGGTTAATAAAAAATATTGGAAACATACTTTGTACTTTATACTTGAGGTAACAAATTGACATTTTCTAAAATTTCATTATATTCTCATGTTTTTCTCTAAACACCAAGTTATTTTCTTATATTTTCAACACCTAATTGATAGATATTTGATGGGTTTGTAATGTTTTATGACACTAGTTTGAAGACCTATCTATCCATTGTTGATGTTGAAGTGTGGGTATAAGCTTAGATTATAAGCTTGCTTTCAAATTTAGGCATGGAGAAGAGTGTATCATATTTTGTGATGGCATCAATGAAAGGTTCTTGTTCAACCTTATTTTCTATGTCCTCATCACAAAATATTAGAGAATTATCCTACGGTATTTTAAAACAAAATCATCAATTATGTTATCATCATGGGGATTATCAAAATGAATAGAACTAAAATGATTATCATCAAGCATAAGTAATTCAATAGAATGAAAATAATTAGTACATATAAATAATTATTTTTGTTGGTCTCAAGTATTTCATCTTTAGAAAATATAATATGGATTATATCATTAGCTTTGTAATAAAATTTGTTCTCTATTTTTCATGAACTTCATTTTATAGCCGTTTAGGTCATCTAGATTGTCAATGTGTTTAATTTGTACACCAAATTTTGTTAGGATAGGTGACATTATAATTGCTATTGTAAGTTGATATTATGTGTCTCCACATTCTTTGGAAAATGTCCTAGAGGACATGAGAGGCAAATTATTTATTATTTATTTTCCTATGAAAAATTGTAATTGCATTCATAGAGGTGGACCCACTACAATGACAGTTATAGAGCATCTCAGGAGAAAATTCCTTTTGGGCGCCCACTTTTTGAGTGGGGACCACCCAAAATTGAGTGACCTTGCATGTTCATTTGCATGTTGTGCATGTTATCTTGGGTTGGGCACCCAGGTTTGCATGTTGTAGGTATGAGCCATCATAGAGTAATGTAGCACTTGGGTATGACCAATTCTGATTGGTTATGGGTTAAGAACCCATGTGAAGGCCATGCGAGCATTTAATAATTTTCACCATGTTTATGGGTTGTCCAATAAGAGGGGCATGGACTTTTCTAGGTGGTTTTACTTGTTTTAGGATACCACAAGTGGTATTCTCTCCCACAAACTTCTATATATTGGAGCATTGAGATGGTGGTTTCATAAGTTTATTTGTAGGTTGATAAAGTAATGAAGTGTTGCAAAGATTCAGAGAGGAGTGTTGTATTGATGTACTTCATTTGAAGATTAATACAAGCATTGCATCTCTTTGGGTGTGGAGATTTTTCCCTCAAGGGTTTCTCCATGTATATCTTGTGTCACTTGTGATTCTCAACTTGTGGTAATGTTGTTTTTCTTTCATTATTCGAATTGCTAATCACATAACACATTATTGGTAATCTTGAATAAATAATTTCAGATTTGCAAACATATTCTTAAGTTCACATTACTGCAAGTTTCACCTTGATTTTCCAACAAATTCACCTAACTCAAATGGATGCAACGAGTTCATAATTTCACGTGTAGTGCTATCATCATATACATCAAGTGATTATGATTATATTTTACCAATAACTCTGAAAATAGTTTTAAATCTATGAATCTTATAAGATATCAAATTAGTAATATGAAAATTTACATATTGATTACATTTATAAGCACATTGATTTTATTGATAAACACAACTTGTTTGATTTTGAATATATGATGATTATTGGGTAAACTATATTGGTTGATTTTATAGCTCACAAGGTATAGGATAAACCATGGTTGGGAATAATAAGGTAGATTAATTTTTGTGTGGAGTAATGAGTTAGAAAGTGTCCAAAACTATATCCCTAGGGTGTGAGTTATAGATGAACCAATATAACCATTTTATGAGCATGCTCATAGTAAGATACTTGTTGTACTTTCCTCATAGGAATTCCAATCAAGGGGTTCAATTCTCATAACTAAGAATATAAAATGAATAAACCATTCAATTTATAAGGAGAATGTAGACTACTATGCATCTTACAAAATCTAAAATAAAAAGCTTTGTTGGTCTCATTAGGCTTATATTTATTACCTAAAACTACATGAAGGAATTTTTCAAATACATATTCTATCTAAACTTGTTTATAAGAAAGGTTGAAAATAAACCATATAAGAAAGGTTTAATTTAATTCTATAAGGTGGAATGGATTAATATACAAGAGGCATATCAACGAATGAATACAAACAATAAAAGTGTGCTCTTGAACACTTTTATCTATTATAATGTAGTTCTCTTAACATTAAGAGTGTATGAATCCATAAATTTATAAGAATATCTATGAATAACAATAACACCCTAGAGAACGTGAATATGATAACTACCAACTAGGCAATAACGATTAGAAATAAAATGCATCTATTTTAACCTACATAAAATTATTCTCTTTTAATGAGATGACTCTTGCAAAAGTTTATATCACAAGGTTAATCTATAGGCTAATGATATTTGTTTCATTTAAGGGTACATGTAATAAAAACTAAAGGGAAAGAAAGGTAATATATATGGTCTCCTTATATGTTTTGATTAAAAAATAAAATTTTATGAACTGGTTTGACTTCATTTGGTACCCATTTTCTTGTATTCATCCTTCATATGCATGATTATGTGAAAACAAATAAAGATAACGAAATGTAACCAAATAATTAATTATTTTCTAAATTATTCCATTTACTTAACAATAAAGATTAAATATATTAAAAATATGGATATATTCTTGATTCAATTTTTCATTACATTAATGAAGATAAAATTGACATGTTAACATTCCATGATGATCCTGATTTTAGCATTAGAGAAGAAAATCAATTCAATTTTTTATTACATTAATGAAGATAAATTGACATGTTAACATTCCATGATGATCCTGATTTTAGCATTAGAGAAGAAAATCAATTGGATCAACTCATGAAGACAAGATTGAAAGCTTTCCAAATAAACCATTCTTCATAAACCAAAGTCAACAAGGTGATCAACATGTGAGTATTCTCAAACTAGTTGTCAAATGAATATGATGATGAAGCTAAATGCAAGATGGACAAGTCACTTAATGATTGTCCTAACAGGCAAGTTGAAGGTATTTCTATTCTCGAAGTTGAAAATTTCAATTCTCATTTATTGGATAGTAAGGAAAGTATTGCTAATGATAACATGTTGACTTCCAATAATAAAATCCAGGTAAGCACTACATATGTTACCATTCAAATGAAAAGTAAAGATGATTTTCTTAGTCAAATCAACTCAATGTTAGATTCTTAATCTTATTATGAGGATGAAACAATGATGATATTTAATATTTGGAAACTATTGATGATTTGAATATTTGGAAACTATTGATGATTTGAATAAAGAAGATATGACATATTTTACCCTCTTAAGCTTCCATAAGTTTGATGATGAGTTCATGAAGTTGAATGGATTTTGCAAGGATGCTCTCAAAATCTTTAAATTAATGAAGCACTTTGGAACATATCCTGACATTATAAGCTTTGCTTGTGTTCTGTATGAATTTCTAGCCATGCAAGTTTAGTGGATGAGGGTTGTACATACTTCAAACACAGGGGTAACTCTTATTGCATTACATCTACAGTTGATCATTATGTTTGCATGGTTGACCTTCTTGCCTGGGTTGACAATCTTGAAGACACTCTACACTTTATCATTAAGATGCCAGTTAAATCTCTGGTGGTTGTGTAGATGCATTTTTTGGGAGATTGTAGATCTCATATGATTATATGCTTAGGAGTATCTACTGTGTGTGAGAAAATTGGATCAAATCGTAATTAAAATCAACAAATGTTAATAAAACATTAAATCGAAAAGCTGAAAGAAAGAAAACAAAATGTGCAAAACCGTAACAACATCCTTTTGAAATCATTTTATCCTCCTCTATCTTCACCGTTTTGTTGCTTTGAAATGGCTCTCAGATCAGCAGATAGAGCTCAACAAAATGACAGCATGAAGAACGAGAATTAGAATGCATAATATGCAACATCTATGCTAACATGAAAATGGGAATGTGATGTTGAAAATGATATGAGTGCATAAAGCTGATTGCATGAATGTGAGTATGCATATGTAAGTGCAGGCATATGAACGTGGGTGATTATGCAGAATATAGGTGGATGATTAACCAAGGCTTGAATTTTCACGTGCTTTTATAGAGTTTTCGAACGAGTTTGATTGGCTGAATCAATCGACGGTCTGGATTAAGCTTGTTTCGAATGGACGGCGAGAGATTTTTGAAAGTGGACAAAAGAATGGAAGGTTTCCTTTCTCTTTATTGAGTTCAAAGGGAAAATTCCATTTTGAAGGATAAGATACGAATTTAGAAGGGCGAGTTAGCATGAGTTAGAATTTTGGGAAGGTGAGTTAATAATGAATTAAATAAATTAAATTTATTTAATTAGGAGTGAAGATGGAAATGGAAACCCACATAATTAAATAATTCATATTTAATTATGTTTAAAAATGAAATTAGAGTGAGGTGGAAAATATTAAATAACATATTTAATATTTTAAAATTCAAAAATGGGATGGAGAATATTCCATTATTTAAATATTCAAAATATTTAAACTTTAGAATAAAATGATAATTAAATATAAATAAATTATACAAATTTATTTATTTTAATTAAGCGGAGGGTAGAAATGTTAGTAATTAAATAAAATTATTTATTTAATTTAAGGTAGAAGAAATAGAAAAATGAACGATATAAATAAATAATTAAATTTATTTATATGTAGATGACATTAGAGGAATTAATTAAATAAATCATATTTAATTAATTAACAAGCTTAATCATGACCATTTTTAGACATATACATCTACAACAACAATGGTTTTTTATTTTGATCTTAAAAATGCTACGACTTATGTTCTCTCAAACAACTACGTAGAAGTGGGCAAGTGGGGTGATGTTCAAATGACAAGGAAATGGATGAAAGATCAAGGAATTAAAAAGATCCCTAGATGTAGTTGGATTAAAGGCCATAAAGTGGTACATGTTTTTCATGCAGGAGACATATCACATCCACAAACACATGAGATCTATGCAACAATAATTATTCTTCCTATTACAGTTAATTTAGACTACTAACATTTTCAGGAGATAGGATTCTTTGTTAATTTCAGTCTAATTTTTAAACTCTCAGTTCATGTATATACACGTTTTCATATCATGTGCATATCAATGCAATGGGTATTTAGCAATTCAAACTTGTTAAAAAAGCTATCAAGCACTAGAGAAAACTATAAATCCAGTGAATATATATTCCTTTTTATACTATATCCATACCATATATATGTATATAAGAAAGTTAAAAATCATGTGAATATACATATCCCTTCTTTATATATATATATATATATATATATATAAAGTGGGTATACAACAATCCAAATTTCTAGGAAACTTTTCAACACTGAATGAAGCTATAGATCTTGTAAATATATTCAATTTTTGTCAAGACTCAATAGAATTTCCTTATTGAATATTCATTTCATTGATATACATATGAGCACATGTCTTTAAGTCTATGTTTGTGCGTATGTATGTGTATAATATGTATATATATTGGACCTTGTGATTAGCATACACACTATATTCAAGGATTTGATGGAATCCTTGTAAGTCTATTTTTTTGTTTTCTTTAGTGCTAGATAGAAATTTCAGCAAGTCTCATTGTTGAATATCCATTTCATTGCATATCCATATAAGCATGTGCATGTATGTCTCTGCCTATTTATATTTATATGTATAATATGTATAAAAATTCAGCCATTAGAGTACATATGGTATGATTCAAGGAGTTTTTGGAATCCTTGTAAGCAT
>VDFB02383870.1:0-16626 GCA_007258455.2 Sequoia sempervirens | reverse complement strand
TTGCTAAATGCTTTAGTAAAAATCCATGTTAAATGCTATGTAATAAAAACGCTTTGAAATTGACCAGAACATATAGGCGCACCAATTTATTATTTTTCCAGAGCTTTTACAATGCAAAAATATGACATATGAATGAAATAAGAATTTATTTTGTTAAAAACCTGATTGTTGTTGCAGCAAGATGCCAGAATGATGAGATGGTACGGCTAAATGGAATGATGGATCTCTGGTCTCCGGAAAATCACTGCTGAGTCTCTAGAACCCTAGGCGCACCCAAGCTAACTGTCAGAGACTGAAGAAGAAAGGCGTATCCCTCTGAAAAAGAATAGTACGGCTTGGAAAGTACATAAAAGTACGGCCTGGAAAGTACAGAAAAGTACGGCCTGCTGCAGCAATAATAAATATAGTACGGCTCAAGGGAATGAATGCCAGATCTTTGTAAATGATATCTCTGATGGGACGCCCCTGCTAACTGGTGAAGTTCTCTGAATATTCTTCTGAAATCGATTCAATAAGATCAACTGTAACTCCTGAATGAAGTCACCAAGATGCAAGCTTAAACTGGTATTTCACAGCCTCAGTCTGCCTAATTCCTGAAGAGTTATCGTTCTCCAGAAACGCTTCGTCTGCCAGAAACCCTAAGGTTTGCAAACTCCAATGCTTAGAGCAAAAGCAAAAGTTGAATAACATCACATAAAAATGGTTCAATTTTGTCTTGACTGAATATATATTGCCTCTGAGAAATTCGACCCAAGCTCTTTTTTAATAATCATTTAATAAAATGATTAAATTCGCCCTTTTTAGACTTAGGAGAAATCTATTTAATAATTGGCGCCTATTTTAATGAATAATAAATATTCATTATGTCAAATATTAATACTTTATTATAAAGTATAATAAGTACTTTATAATATGCCAATTTAATTAAATATTTAAATATTTCAGTAACGTGACTTTAGTATAAAGTCAAAATATTAAATATTTAATAAATCATTAAATATTCCAATATTTCTCCGTCTGACTGCCAAACTGAGGAACTGGGTCGATTCTGAGCTGAAAGGTTGAACCAGGTGCCCTGCCCAAAATAGCAGCTTCCGCCTGACCTAACTTTCTAAAAATAGAAAGTTCCTGAAAATGCACTCTGGAAGATTCTGCGAAGGCCCAACCTGAAACAACTGCAATACCGGAGCTACCAAACACTGAGTAACTGCCTCTACCCATCCCTCCTACACATCCGTACCCTATGGAGGACTCAAACAATTTAGGCCCACTGACAAACAAGGTCGGGCTTGAAACGGGACATTACAAACAGTGCAGTTGATCACCCTGGACTACGTTTCCCCTAAATATTTCCCGGTACTAACTCTGATATATACAGGATAAGGCCGGTGGCTACACTCTTTAAATGTGAACTAGATTTGAGACTGCCATGATGAGGAACCCCTATCCGGCTGTGTTCGCTTTACGCTAAACAACAAATAAATCCAGGTCTTGGGCTACCAAACTTCTGCTAAGAGGAGGAACCCCCTATCCAAGTATAGATTGAAGCATACACAACACCAACAAACAATAACCGCCGACATGTAAATATCCAAGGAGGAGGAACCCCTATCCGATGAGGGAAATGAAACAACAAGCTCTTTGAAACAAGACGTGGAAGTAACTCAAATAGGTAGATCAAAATGCAAGCGCCTTCTAATATTCTTCTTCAAGCTTCATCAACGAATTACAAAGGTTGGGATAGCAAAGGCACGAAATCATGCACAATTACATTCAACCAACGAACTCTCATCCTAGAGTGAACAAATATCTGCTTTTAAAGCTGTTGGCAACAATGGCGCAGCAATTTTGAATAGCAAGTAAAAGTTAAACAAACAATGAGCCCAAGGCTCTTATTTATAGAACTCAAAGGAGTGGGCAACCCGAAAATCTCCTTGAGTTAACAATGAGTTCTTGCCAATCAATTAGCAAGATTTATTCCTAAAAAGGGGGAACAAGCAGTTAAATGGAAGATTACTTCAGTTGACTGAAAGTAAACAAAGATGAACTTTAATGTAAGGTATCCCTCCAAAGTAGACATCCACATTTAGTGGAGATCTAAGATCCACAAATCATGGAAGCCGATTAGACATCCTTAATCAGTGGGATCTGATAATGCATGCTTTAAGGGATATGGAGTTAACTTGGAAAGGGGCATCAAGTTAACTCCAACTACATTTAATGCCTTCTTGAGTTGACTTGGAATGAGGCATCAAGTCAACTTGAAGTATCATAAATGCCAATTGGAAGGTAGGACGTCCTTCCTAGGTATCTTTTCACACTTCACCACTTCCGGTCAACAACTTCTTGATCCATGTGTTGACTTCTTCCGTTTCTAGATAGTCAATGCTTTGATGACACAACATCTCTTCTTCTTGTGCAAGCTGTTGCTCTTGGTAACTTTGGCAGCTTCATGTTTGGAATGACCTCTTTGCACCTAGCAAGCCAAGGTGCTTATTGCCACGCAGGAGGTGGTAATACTGGTCTTTCTATTGCAAGATCAGCCTTTCTTTCTTCTTCTTCATCCAAAGTAATTGCCGCCGCTCTCCACCTGAAATATGATGCAATTTTTCAAAGATAAAGATCCATACCGATGATGTCCATTTGGTTTCCAAACAATGTGTGTAAGATCTGGTTGAGAGTTGTTGGTGCAAGATTGGCCATTCACCGTATTCGGGCGACTACAAAATTTGTTGGCCCTGCGAAGAAACTGCTCATGGACGAACATAGATACGTGTTCGACTTTGAAAACCCCTCAAAAATAGTGCCTCGCCTGGTGTTTTTATTTTTTCTCAGAAAAGTCCCGCATAAGGGTTTTTCCAGGTTTGAATGCTAAACAATCCCAGCCTCGTAATTTAGATTTTAAAATTTTTCGAAAACCCCCAAAATAGGCAGCAAGTCATTGATTCTCGAAAACTGATGAGATGGGTTTTAATCGAAATTACCGGACCCACCTACCGACCGGGATCCGATGTAGCCTCGTTGTCTTGTGTGACATGCAAGAAAACCTAAGACAAGAAGAGAGGAAGTAGACGTGAAGATTGATTGAAGTTTTATTTGACTCTGAGAAAATCTGCCTCTCAATCCAACTCCTCGATAGCAATCTTCTTTGCTTCTCGTGATTCGCAAGAAATATCAAAGAACTAATGAAAAACCTTTTTCTAGATTTCCGTAAACGCATGCCCCTGAGAGCTTATGGCTGCTTTTGATCATCAACCTCAGAATAGGGCCAAATGAAATGGATGCCTATACCTTTGATTACATAGACTAAGCCTTAGGATCCATGCCAGAATCCAAATCATGAATGGTTTCAGCTCGATCCGGCTTTGGTGTGCTGCGATTTCCATCGACTATGGCGTTTTAGCCAAGTTTTACTCAAAATATCTTGACTTTAGTCAACAACTTGACCTTTGACTTCTTCTAGGCGTCCCTTTTGAGTTTTGCAAGTTTTTTTATTATTTTATCTCTTGAATGACCTCAGTTTGATCTTGAATCTGGCTTGATTTGTTGATCGTGAGCTGCTACTGACACATTGACTACTGAGCTGGATCTATCCTGAAGAGAAATGCCTGGGAGACATGATGGCAAAAAGCTGAGTTCAAGGCTTCAAAAGAGGGCGCCTTTTCCAAGAAGGGCGCTTTTGCTTGTGCCTTGGTAAATTTTCAATCTTCATTCTTCAGCTTTTTGAAATGACCCCTCGTGCTTTGATCTGGATTTCTCATTGATCGGAGAATCAGATGATCTTGTTTGATATCTGTTGTACCCAAAACCAAAATTTTTGCTTCACTAAGGCATTTTGCTTAATTGAGTCTTAATCTTGTAAAAGTGTTGTCAAATGGTCATTTTTGGGGTTTTCAAATATGGAGTTGGTAGCCGCGACTATGTCACCTCTGTCAAGAGATTTTAAGAAAAGTTTAGAATTTGAAGGAAAATCACAAAATTTCTATATCTCCTCGAGAAGGAAATGAACATTTGAAATAGGCCTCTATCTTTTAGGGGCTCGATCCCGCTTTTAGTTTATCACCTGTTGGACATTTGTCCGCATCACGTTCTTCGCAGTTGAGTTTCTCATCAAGCCCGGCCAAATCCACCCTGCTTCGGTTCGTGAGTTACCAAGCGATACAGCAGTAAATCAAGGCGAAAAGCAAGAATTGGCTTAAACAATTCAGAGAAAAGCAGCCAGAAGGTTTCATCTTTTGAGGTGCCGATGTAGGTTTTGGTCAATGCCACCTGTGACGCTTTATCTCACATTTGCTCGCTTCCGCGAATTCATCCGCCAAGCAGGACTGATATCATTAACTGAAGGTCAAACATGGGGTTAAATCTTAGTCAAAATATCAGAAGAAAGAGCAAAAGAGCTCATTTTGAGAAAGGCGCCCAAGCTTTTCAGGCCTTTAATGCTTTCTTTTTGATGATTTCAGATGTTCAATGAGTCCATGTTACTTTCAGCTTTCCGTTGCTTGTCTCCGTCAGATCAAAAGATGTCTTATCAGCCTGCAGTCGAGGTTTTTATATTATTTTTGTCGTTTCCAGAAATGGCTAAGTCTGGAATGAAAAGAGCAACTTTTGAAAGGGGTTTTGTTTTTCACCCCTCAGATGACGTTTTATGGGGAAATGTGCCTTTGCAGCTGTGGTACAGAACGAGCTTAGCTTCGCAGTGAACCTGAGATCCAGTCCTGAAAGTTGATAAATCAGAAGTTATGAAGAATTTTGTTTTTCCCTTCGTACGAAATGCAGAAGTCAAAATTTGACTAAGTCTGAGAAAAAGCGCAGCTTTTGAAAAAGGCGCTTGGATTTTTGAGTCTTCAGATGTCAGTTTTATGACGTGCAGTCTCAAGATATCATTCAATCAGTTTTTACCCAGCTTTGCAATGCACCTGTCAGCCAGCCAATCGGAGAAGTCAGTCAACCAGTGTCAGAGGATGAACAGAGGTCCCGACAGATGTTTTAGCTTAAATTTTCATAAAATTTGGGTAAAGTCTGGAATTCGCCCAAAAGTTCAAAGTTGGATTTTCGAAAGTGAGTTGAATGGACGCCTTAACTGGAGTCTGACTGCAGTTAGACTGAATGATTTTTGGGTTGTCATCTTCAGTTCGTTTATTGGCATGTGGAGTGATCTTTTAGTTTGCATGTCGAGTTAACTAGTTTGCATGTTCAGTTAACTACCTTGCATGTTGAGTTAACTTGATTGCATGTTAAACTTAACTGAAGATTATTATTAAATGTCAACTGAAGTATGCATGCATGGCGAATTTAGTCAAAATTGTGAAGATTTTAGTGAAGATGGCGCTTCATCAAATGTCAACTGAAGTTCAAAAGGGACAAATTGAAGCATGAAGCATTATTTTGTGAAGCATGAAGCATTTTTAGTGAAGTATGGCGAATTTGAACTTGTTAACTTCACTCATGAAAAGGGTCGCTATATTTAGTGTTTGAAAAGTGAAGCATGAATTGATGAAGCTATGCACTTTTCAAGGGAATGGCAACTTTAGTTTGAAAAGGGTTGCTATATTTAGATTTTTTTGATTAAAGCATGAAGTTGGCGCATTCTTGAAGGCCAAACTGAACTTCCAAAAGGGTCGCTATTTTTAGCATAATTATTGCATGAATATGGCGAATTCCTTATCTCATTCTTATTGTTAACTAAAGTTATCAAAAGGGCACGCCTTAGGTGAATTTGATGAATCCAAAGCAAGGTTGAAGATGGCGAACTTGATAAAGATGGCTAACTGAAGCTAAAATCGCATGGATGAGTTAAACTGAAGACTTGAAAGGGTAACCCTAATGCGTCCACTTATTGAGCTTGTTCGAGTTTCAGTTAACTATAATGAGGACCAATTAGAAGCCAAGCGCCATTTTAATGCATGCTTTATTTAGTACGAATTTTCTATGATGAAATTCTATATATTTCAAGAATGGCGTCCATTATTGCATCATCTTTTGCTTTGAAGCTTGTATTCTTTTGAGCGACCAGCAAGCTTAAGGTGATTCAGGTGTCCGTTTTCAGCGTTCTTCGAAGCTACGAGTTCAGATTGTTCAAAGGAAGTCAATTCTAGACTTTATTTTCACTTTGCATGCAGGTTTCATCAAGTTCCAGAGAAGAAATTTGCAGATTTTTCAGAAGCAGACAAGCAAAACTTTCTATCTTTTGTCTTATTTCTTCTATTTCTCACCTTAGGTACTTTCTTCGCATGTCAGAGTAATTCAACACATATTCAGAATCTGATCATCTCGGTTCTCATATTTCAGCGTTTGCAACAAGACCCACTTCTTAGATTTTTTCGAGAAAATCGCCCCGTAGTCTTCATTCTGAAGCTCTGAGCCTTTTTCCGAGAATCTCTTTGCATGTGGGCTTAAATCACATTTTTTCAGAACTACTTATCCGCTTCTGTCTGTATCCGGGCCAGGCACAAAAAAACCCATGTTCCAATTTCTTCTAAAAAATTTCTTCCTCACGTAGTTTATTTTAGCCTTGTTCGTAGTTTTTCAGAAGTTCTTCACATATTCGACTTTACACAAAGTCATCACTTTCAAAATGCAGTTCAATCTCATTATCATGGGCGGTGAAATCGGGCCCTACACATAATTTCACCCAAGCACTTCGATAATGACCTAAATCATGTTTATCCAAAGTGCTGGTCAATCCTCGAGTGCTTTAGAAGGTGTGTTACCAACAATTGGATGAGGAACTTGAGCTGCCTGCTGTCGGCAGCTGCATCCATTCCAGCTTTCTATCTTCAATCTTGAGTTCGTACTTGCTTGCATTAAGCATTATGACTCGTCTTCACGACAGATCAGATCGGTTGATGGAAGAGTGGTTTGCAGTCTCAAGCCGAAGGACATAGAGAAATGTTTTGCTATTCCTCCTCGCTCAGATAACTTTACTGTTGTTCTTGAAGCCTGTGAGAAAATATGGGATGCTGATCATCATCGTTCACAGAGAAAAGTTGCTCAGAAATGGTTGACAATTCAGAAAACTAACTTGCCTAAGAAGGTTGGTCGTGGTGAATTTAAAGGGGAAGTTGCTGTTTTGATAACCTTACTCAATCGAGTTACCGGTCAATCAGATGCTAATACTTTCCGTCCATGGATGTTTTACTTGATTACCAGAATTCTTGATGGAACAGAGCGTTTTGATTGGGCTATGTTGATTAGTGATTGCTTACATCAGCAAATTACTAACTTTCTCAAGTACCACGAGTTCCATATGATATCCTATTTGGTCTACTTGGTTGCATTTCGCTGTAGTTTCGTGATTTTTTAAAAACCAATGGTACTGCGTTCGCCGTATTCAAGGCGAGTATTACACCACACCTGAGTTTTCTCGCCCTCAAGGTGACTCCGAAAGTAGGAAGAATCACTTTTCCATGAGAAGCGGAGGATCCTGGATGATGAGGTATGACACTGCATTTCACCGGGTTAAATCAGCAATGACTTGGGCAGATTGTCTACAGCTTCCTACTTTCACATACCTTCGAAGCACGGTTATGTTGGATATCTCCCATGTTGCCGCAGATATCCGGCCGACAAGATAGTTTTATGGAGTTCCTCGTGCAATGCAGCATTAAAACACTTTTCTTCGTAGTCACAAGGTCAAGAATTTTCCATTCTCATTGGGAATTTTCACATGTGATGCAGCAACAGATGCCAGGCGTATGTCTAATGAGATAGAAAGGTTCAAATTCAAGCCTTATACTGAGAGATGTTCCTATGATCCTCTTGGACATTATGCAAATCGGTTAGAGCGAGGGATTGCACATGCGCCAGCAGTTGAAGATTTCTGGGCAAATTGTGAAGATGAATTCAAGGTCCGTCGTCGTCACTACTGTAGACTTCATCAAGGACAGCCTCCTGATTACTTGTCGTGAAGATGTTACGGTTTTGTCCGACCCATTAGTGATGGTTTTAATTTAAGTGTTATGATCGTTGCTAGGCGTACCTGCACTGGCCACCTCGATTGGTATGGTAAGGAGAATACTTCTATTGAAGAGGTTTCTAGATCGCTATCACATTCAGTGTTGTTCTTGGAGAGCAAATGAACACGAAGTCACTCCTCGGCAGAAGCCGCCAAAGGATTTCTGCCATTGCTCCTCTCTACTTGTAGAGCAAGCACCCGTGAGTCAAGGCTATCATACCTCGGAGCAAGGACCAAGAAACACGTGAAGAGAGCTACCTGCAGGGGCGGTGCTTTTAAACAGATTGAGAATATTCCTGAGGTTCCAGTAGACACAGTTATTCAAGCTGAGCCTCACGTTTCACTTCCTAGTTCACCTCACGTTCCGCCTATTGACATAGAATCTGAGCCTGAGACACCAATTCAAGCAGGATCGGAGACAACTGAACCACCACAGGTGGATACATCAGGGACAGTCTCTCCGCGAATTGAAAATATTGTTCAGTCTTGTTGGCTTGAAAAATCTTTGGGAAGACAGAGGCGTGAACCGTCATACAATCTTGATTTGTCTGAGTTTGGTGAGCCTTATCAGAAGAGATCAAACAAGAAGATAAAGAAACAAGTGCACATTGAAAAGACTCCTGAATCAGAGATCGTTATCGAAGTTGCCGTGCCTCCAGAGGTTAAAAGCTTAGAGGAGGTCGAAGTGGGTGACTTTACATTTACTAAGGAAAATCTTGGCAGGACCACACGAGAGACAGATGTAACTCTTCTTAAGATTGTTACCAATAATCTTGAAGAGCGTATCACAAAGGATGGAGAAGATAAGGCTTTACTCAAAGCTGAAAATAGTCAACTTCGTCAATACATTTTTGATCTTGTTCATGGAAATCCGAATAAAGCACCTGTTCTTCCTCAGAGCACACCTGCAGAACAACGAAAATTGGATCAATTAGTCAGTCATGGCAGACTTTTAGACAACTGGATTGAAAGTTTAATTGCTGCTGGTAAAACTCTTCTTGCAGATTTGTATCAGTTGAGAAGTGAGGCACATAAACTCCGTCAGGGTATTCAGTTGTTGGATATTGCGGTTGCAGAGAGTTTGGCAAAGGATCGTGTTCTTGTATCTCAGTTATCAGTTGCATGCGATGCTTTGGAGGAGGTTGAAGATCAAGATAAAGTTTTCACTTGTAGAGAGCAGCACCTTCTCAGAACAGAAATATGTGAGAAGATCTCTACCAAGTTATTTTCACTGAAGGATGACGTGGTTGGAGTACTTGCACTTGTCAGTGGCTTCGTTGTTCAGATTCCGTGTCATTATCTTCTCGAAGATGGTACGTATGTGGAGTTGGAAAAAGTTCAAACAGAATTCGAGAAGCTGATTTATGATAGCTTTGAAGGTGAACCTAGGGCGCCTAAATTAGAGAATGTTTCAGTGATTGCAGCCAGTTTGAGAAAGGCGACTGAAGAATGCAAAGATGGCATGCACACGATTACCGAAAGTGGCAGAGAACTAAAGAAACAGACTGTTATTTTTAGCAGCATCAAAGTGCCAGATGACAGGGAGATCGATGAGTTCTTGGTCGAAGTGTTAGACCGAGTTGACATGGAGTGATTTGCCAGTTGGAACGTGCAGTTAATTTCTAGGGTTGAGTCCTGAGCAGCAGTTAACTTGACTTCCAGTCTTCAGTTCACTTGTTGACTTAACACATGCTTATCTCATCCTCAGAATTATCAACACAAGGGTTAGGGTTAGGGTTTCCAGTTAACTGAAGGTAGTGGCCAGTTAACTTTGCTTTAAATAAGGACGTGCATGCTTGCACATTGTCCAATTAGGTTATTTGTACCAGTTAAACTGATGGTAACTTGCCAGTTAACTGTATAGTTTACTTCATTAGGGTTAGGCGCATGACTTGCATGCATTGCAAGAACTGTAGTGAACTCAAGGTGATTTTAGGGTTACCTACAACTTGATGTATATAAATAAGAGCTTTTGCTCATTTGTAAATAACTTTTGCTTAAGAGAGAAATATATGCTGCGCCTACCTTGCCCTCAATATTGCTCTTTTGGTATTTGTTCATGCGTCTTTGCTATTACAGTTAATTGTTATGCCACATAGGGTTTCAAGAGTTTGTAATGGTGAATTCTTTCCATAGTTTAGAGAAATATGTTTTGTGAATCTTTTTATTGTTATGATCAAACGTTATGCCACACAGGGTTTCGTAAGATTGTCATGATAAAACCGTTTTGTGAAGTATTTACTATGCTGATCGAGTGTTATGCCACATAGGGTTTCATAAGATTTTCATGGTGAATCTTCTCTTAGCTTAGATAAATCTGTTTTGTGAATTCTTTTGTCATTACGATCAAGTGTTATGCCACACAGGGTTTCATAAAGATCTTAATGATAAAAGCCGTTTAGTAAGTCTTTACTGTTATGATCAAGTGTTATGCCACATAGGTTTCATAAGATTGTCATGGTAAATTCTTAAATCTGTTTTGTGCCCAATAAGCTGGTTTAGATTGAGATGATAGTTGCGCCACCTTGCCTTCAAGTAGAGAATCTAAACACGTTTATCGTCAGTTAGTCATAACCTTGCTCCGTTTCCTCATGCTCTAATTTTCTTGAGGAGATTGGATAGATTAGTTTAGTTGTAGTTGATAGATCTGCGAAACCAGAGAAAACTCAGCTGCAACGTATAAGTTCTTTCAAGAAAGTCTTGTGCCTCTACAGCTGAAACAAAAAGACAGGATTTAGTTTAGTTTATTTCCTTGCAAATACTTTGTCAAGCACAACGAGGGAGCTTCCCCTCCTAATTTGAAGAACACTCATTGCATAGTGTGCATAGGCTGTGTGTATCAACTCTTACTCCAGAGGTGCTAGTTCTTACGCCAACAATATCTTGTCAGGTAGCCAGCTCCGTTTCGCCAAAGATGATTGGAGTTGGAAAATCCAGGAGTCATTTTAGGGTTCCTTTATTCAAGGGCGCCCCTCATTGAAAAGGGCGCTTTTGTCTTTTAGCATGGTTATCTTCATCTGAAAAGTTGCCTAGTTTGATCTTGATTATTTGTTGATTGCCTCATCAGATGCCTGTGCTTGCAGTTGCGTTGCTGAGATCTACCTAGGTTGAGAAGATTGTCCTAGGTGGCCTTTGGTCTTTTGTCAGCATCCAGAGGTCCAAAAGGAAGGGCACCTTTCTTTTGAAAATTCTCTTTTTTCTTTGATCTTCACTTTCGACAACTATTTCTTGATACTTTGTCAACTGCCTTTTTTCGCTTCGTCGGCAACTGCTTATGATCAACGCATCAGATGATCTAGCTGCTTGTTTCGTTGTCGAGCCAGCAAGCGAACGTTGAGGATGACTACCTTGGATGATTCAACAGACTACATTTGACCTTTAAAGATCATGGGTGCCCCTGCTTGAAAAAGGCTCTTTTTAGCATTGTGAACTTGTCTCTCCTTCGTAATGTTTCCAGAGTTAGTCAAATTTTCACCTTTTTGGGTTTCAGGAATCTCCTTCATCAAACATCATTTTAGATCTTTTTCGCCATGGTTGCATCGTTGAAGCTTTTGAAGCTTAACTTTCAACACCTGGTACTGGCTAATCTGCCATTAATGGCTGCGGAGCTCGTAATTTTGTTCCTGAAAAATAGAAATAGACCCACTAGAGTAAAACGTGTCTTTTGATGATTCTGACTTGACCAATGTGATCGTGAAGCCTTTTAATCCTATCAAAATCATTTTCAATCATTTCTGGGAAGGTCCTATTTTCGGGGGTTTCCCTGAAAATAGGGGTGTAAAACCCTGATTTCAAATTTTTCAAAATTTTGTACATGTGTTCCTTAACAGAAACCCACAAAGACGCTATGTTTGGTTTGACCTAAAACAGATTTTAAAGGACATTTTAACAAGATTTAGCTCAATTCATACAAAATGCCAAAAAAATCATTTTGGGTACAACAGTACTGCAGTTTAGTCCCCCGTACCCTGCAAATTTTGGTCCTGGTCCTAGTCCTTTACGGGTCCTTCCACGGGTTCGGCCAGGGTCCTACCGGGTCCCCCAGGTTCTTTGTGGGTCCCGGGCATGACCCTGGCCAGACCCAGGCTATACCCGGCAAGGACCCACGCTGGAGGAGCCAAATAAAGTGTAAAATACATTAAAAAAATACAATTTTAAACCTAATAAAGTGCAAATAAAATGTCATTTGTGATCTTCCAAATTTTTTTATATGTTGTACCAATTTGTATACATATAAAACCTTAGATAATAGCAACTGTATCGATCTTCACACTACAATGGAATATTGTCATAAACATATATTTAACTTCAGGATCTGTAACTACTGTTTATTAATTATTTCTTTAGTTCTTCAACTGCTGGCTTACAACATGCTAGAATTTTCTCCAACTACTGGCTTAAAAGGAAAGCTAGCTTTTGGAGACATTGTCTATGGTTTTTTGTTAAATGTATCTGCATATGTATGTATATATGTTATATGTGTATGTATATAAATATATACATACATACATACATATACACGCACGTGTGTGTATGTATGTATGTATGTATATATGTCTGTCCGTCTGTCTGTCTGTATGTATGTGTGTATGTGTGTGTGTGTATGTATGTGTGTATGTATGTATGTATGTATGTGTGCGTGTGTCTATGTATGTATGTGTGTGTCTGTGTGTTCTCATACCCGTACCCAAAGAAACAAATTGCTGTATCACCATACCTATACCCTTACCCGTACCCATATTTGTACTCGTACCCTGTATGTATGTATGTATGTATATTCTCGTACCCGTACCCAAAGAATTTTTTTTGCTGTATCGCCATACCTATACTGATACTCGTGCCCATATTTGTACCCGTACCCAAACTGGTAGCTTAGAATATCTATGTTCAGGGAATTTCTATACGGCAGAGATAAAATTAGAACAAACAGATGAGAGTCACTGCAAAGAATCAAAAATAAATAGCACATAGGATTAGATATGGTAGAAACGAATTCTCCTCAACAATATCTATTCTTTATAAGTTTGTGCTAGAGAATGTTTACCATCTACACAAAAACCATATGTGACATGTGACTGTGGATCTTAGAGGATGAATATTAGTTCACAATTTGTGTCCCTTGATAGGAGAGTATGTGGAAACAAATAGAAGAATGAAATTTATGCAATATAGAGGAGAAATTTGTGAGAAAAGATATATTTTAACAGTCCATATGTGTGTTAGTAATATCCCTTGCAATGTGTAAGCTCAAACTTACTAGACTTTTATGCGATCACTAAAATCTTAGTTCCTTTTGTTGACCAAGTTCTCAATGTGGGCAAGGTGAGAGAATATAAAAACTAAAATGAAGACAAAAGAATTAAATTGAAAGATATTGGCAGCTAGCCAACTAATTTACAATATAAGCAGAGTCATAGAATTGATCAAGACCAAAATGACTGATAGTGATATGCAAATTCCGATCAAGCCAAATTGGCTGAATACAAACTCAATTGTATTAATGCCAAATTGATAGACTATATGTCTTGATTCTGATACACACCAAGCATGGTGGATAATATACTAAAAAAAAAGAGGATCCTAAGAGAAGAAACCAACCAGGACCTTTGACATTGAAGAACTATTTAGAATCTTCGAAATATTAAATATTGGTAGTAAATCGTCTAGTAGTTGCAGTATTATAAGGAAAGCAAACATTTTACTTTAATAACCAAACCAAGCATTTTGTCCAATATTTATCAATCATTTTGAATGAAAGTATTTTATCAAATAGTCGAGAGTAATTTCAGGAAATGAAATTAACTTGATGTTGTTAGCCTCATGAAAATTTGTTGCTGTTGTAACATGTTAGTTTGGAAGTTTGAAAATAGCAGAAAATGATCATTATAATATTTCATGACAGCTGCAACACATACTAGAAGTAGTATGGCTTGATATATTGAAAGAATACGCCTTGTAAAGGAGAAGTATGGCTCATATATCACCAAAAATATCTATCCAGACAATAATTATTGCTTCCACAAATTGTATGTTACTCCTCAAGGACAGTATGGCTTCCACAAATTTCAAATAATATCCTACGAGCAAGTCCATAAAATTGTTGTTGATGTAGTTTCACTCTTGGTTATCCATAGCTTTAATTTGAATGACTTGATGGGTAAGAGTCACTCCTGATTGTCCATACCCTAAGACAATAGTCTTACATCATTTATCAGCAAAGTCAATTGTTAGTGTTTTAATTTGCATCTTGTTGTACCCCAAAATTAAAATTTTCGTTACACTAAGACATTTTGAAGAAATGAGTAAAAGTCTTGTTAAATCGGTCAAAAAGGTCAAAATTTGGTTGTGCATGTCTGTATGAGGGGTTAAAACGCTAAATTTTTTGCAAAACTGGATTTTATCCGGTCCTGCTAAGAGTTTAATGTACAAACCTGTGATTCTAGTTTCTTTTCATCCCTTTAATTTGATAGAAAACTACTATTTTAAATTTCTTAAAATTAGTAATCGCTTTCCTCGGTTTTTCCGGTTTCTTTGAACGGAAAAATCGGCAAAACTTTCTTAAAAAAATAGAAAGTTAACTGGATAGGGTTCAAAATTGATTTTGATTGCCTAAACACGCCCATATATCAGTTTGTAAAATAATCTCAAAATAATCGCTTTTGTCTTCTATCACCCATTTTGCTTTTTCGTAGTTATAATGAGTTCTGGCTAGTCATCAATGGATACGCTTGGCTGCCATGCACATCTCTAACATTCAAAGCATTCAACAAAAGCAGATGGTTTAGAGCAAGCACCTAAGAATGAAGAAGAAGATGAAAATGATGAAAATTTTCTAACACTGCTAGCCATGGGCGCCCCAGAAAAGAATAGGCGCCCATCTTTTTAGGGCACTAAAAGATGAAATTAGGGTTTATGCCTCCAACCAAAGTTGTTCAGTTCTCTGCCAGCTCCGCGACGAGTCCGACGGTGCAGCCATCAGATTATCCAGTCATCCGGGATTCAGCGCCAAACAGAGAGATTTCACACAGAAGTCAGAGTGAAGAAAATGAGAAATATCAAAAATTGACTAAGTGTGGAGACTTTGGGCGCCCCTGTTGAAGAAGGGCGCCCGACTTTTTGAGGCACCTAACTCAGTAGTTAGGGTTCGTTGAAATGCTCAATCTTTTCAGTATTTAGCTAGCTCCGCCACGCCTGCCTCCGTCAGATCATTTGACTGTCCAATCTCTAGTAGATTTAGATCAAAGAGTAACATATAGAATGAAAGTTTCAAACTTTGAAGAAAAGCCGGAGAAATGGTTGGTGCCTAGAGGTTTGGGTGCCTCTGCAAGAAAAGGCATCCAAAAAAATTTTGAGAGGTAAAACAAATGAATCCGAAACAAAGTCAATATGATCTCTTTCAGTGATCCAGCCTTGTAACGAGATATCCAAAGACGGCCAATCCTGAGGTTGCAAATGCTAGATATGAGGTAGACAAAGTAGGGGAGAAATGAGAGTTAAGAACCAAGGTTCAAGCAAAATGTAGCAAGTAAAAAAATAACCAAGTCTGGTGGAAGATGGGCACCCTACCAAGTGATGGGTGCCTCCAAGCTTTCGAGGGTCTAAAAAAATTCACTGCTTAAATTCATCTCAGAAGACCCCTCCTGATATATCGTCAGCTTCGCGATGAGCATGGCTGGCAGTCAATCCGATGCCCGAATCACCAGATTCGACGAGATCATCTGTAGAAGAGGAGTTAATGAAGAAGTTGAAGATCACCAAAAATGGCTAACTTTGGACAAAATGGGCGCCCTTGGAAGGAAAAGGTTCTCATGAATTCGAAGGTGGAGATGAAGTTTTTAGCCAGAGACGCCTCCAGAACAATCTTCTTAGAATCAGTCAGGCTCCGCGATGAATCCTTCAACTTGCTCGTCAGATCAATCTGCAATCCGGAAATCAAAAGCGAAGTAGGTGGTCAAAATGGAGAAAAGTTGAAAATACCCAAAATTTGACTAACACTACTTAAAGTGGGCGCCCCTAGTGAAGAAGGGCGCCCAACTTCTCATGCCTTAGAGAAATTTCCAAGATTTTCAAAGTTTAAAATTACAAGAGAAGGAAGATGGCGTCCAAGTTGAAGGAACTGAGATTTAGGGTTTTTGAAAATAAAAGCAAAAGAAAGCAAAGCAAAAACAAAACCCCAAGTCTATTTAACACCTCTCTTTTATGTAATTTTTATTATTTTTGCAGGTAGCATTCAAAGGAGAAAGTTGGAGCAGCAAGTTTGAAGAATTTTTATGATCCAAGAATCCATTCTTGCTGGTTTTTCATCAGATTTTTCAGATCAGCAAGCATAAACCCTTGCTTTTTCAAGCTTTTTCATCCAAAAGATCGAGTTTTTCAAGAAGAAGGCCAAAACCCAATTTTCAGCCATCTGGGTCTTTTCACTTCATTCTTGTGAAGGAATTTTCAAGAACTTCATCAAGTTGCAGCAGCTGCTTTTATTTTGCATGTCATTGAAATCCTCAGTGCATTCAGTTTTCAACCATCTGGGTCCTCTCAAATTAGTCTTCTGAAGAAAACCCATATCACAGCTTCTTTCAAGAAAGTTTCAAATCCTAGGGTTGGCTGCTTTTTTGATAAGCCCTCAGTATTTTGCAAATCTAATCAACTGGGTCCATTTCTAATCATATTCTGAA
>VDFB02383869.1:0-12058 GCA_007258455.2 Sequoia sempervirens | reverse complement strand
AATAGAAGAAGTGTACAAAGAGAGGAAAAATCAAATACACGATACAAGGGAACATGATACGCACAGGAACAAAAGGAAAGTAAAAAGAAAAAGGAAAATATAAGCAATACAAAATTAAGTCAACCATTAACTATGTTATAATTGT
The DNA here is from genome assembly GCA_007258455.2 of Sequoia sempervirens. Classification (NCBI taxonomy): domain Eukaryota; kingdom Viridiplantae; phylum Streptophyta; class Pinopsida; order Cupressales; family Cupressaceae; genus Sequoia; species Sequoia sempervirens. Next base: position 11,913 of record VDFB02383869.1, on the reverse strand, counting down.
TTTCTCAGTCTTGGATGAAAAAGTGGAAAAAGAAATAACAATGTTAAGAGACAAACATATGCATTACCGAGACAAGGCTATTAATGTCTTTCCTCCCATAAAATGTAAAAGCAAGAATAAGCCAAGAGGAGTGATGAAAAAGGACCATACAATAGTGAGAACGGGAAATTCTACAACTACAACATGAAAGAACAATGGTGTTTTAAGGGATGAGGGGAAAAAAATCAGTGTCAGTGAAGTGATACTTGTTCAGTATTTTGTTTAAAGTTTGACATTCTTCAGTTCGATGTCCAAGAACGTAATGGTATTTACAATATGGTATGTTGGAATCGTGAGGACAAATGACCAATCTATTGGAAGGTGGTAGGAGTATAAGACCTTTGTTTAAAAGAAATTGAAGTGTTCGTTCACATTCAGGTAGAGGATGTGTAGGAAACTTAAGCTTCTTCAATTTATATGGTCGTTTACGTTTACTAGGTTCACCTTGTTCATGAGTAAAAGTAAGACTAGAATCCATAGAGATCCTAACATCCTTTTCATTAGAAGGAGGAAATGGTTGTTCACCTGGAAGGAGAATGTTTAGATTAGGAGGAGAATTCAAGAGGACCTTGCCAACATCTAGAAGTCTCTAAGGTTGAAGAGAATATCCATCAGGATGAGAAGGATCTTGATATCCTAATCCTATTGTATGTGCATTAGTTGGTTGTTGTTCAAAGAGTTGATGGATGTCATGTTCATGTTTCATGTCACAACCTTTTTTACTTAATATAGTGAATCCTCTACCATATGTTTCTTCAAGGTTGATAGGATTGTTCATGACTTTTTTCTCATAGGATGGTTGGGATTGTGGTGGTTGGGAGGAACTAGGTTCATTTGCAGAAGGAACAATCGGTCTTGTGTTGACTTCAGGATGTAAATATGCAAAGTGATCATGAGGTGTAACAAGAGGAAGGTCTTGTGATCGTATAGAGGGATAAAAGGTTGAATTGGCTTCGAGGTTGTTAAGGCAATCATTGTATAACTTATTCGTGCTAACATCATCTTCTCCTATGATATCTACATCACGAGGAGGACAATCATGAGGAGTTAAAGGAGCATGAGATTGTACAATGTCATTAAGGTCACAACAAAATGTACAATTGGACATGTCTATCAATGATTTTAGGGAATGCCAAAACTTATTGAAAGAAAATGCCATGATACCAATAAAAAAAGATGCAATAAATGAAGGAAAACGGAAAATATGTTACTAAAAACAAATTGTAGAAGTAAGAAATAAGAATGTAGAAGAATGCTAGAAATAGTGCAAAATAAATATCTAAAATATGCAAAGGGATTGATTCGCCCTGGGTGGCGAATGAGTCCCAGGATGTAAATTTTTTGTGTTTTTCAGAATTTTAAGAATGATTTTAAATTCTTTTCAGAATGCAAAAACAAGCACAAAATGCAAGATTTTAGTTTTTTCAATGAAATTAAATGCAAGAATGAAAACTAAATGAGTTTTTCACTAATGCAAAATAAAAGATGCTAGAATGCAATATCAAATCAATATCCTAATTGAATTGCAATGCAAATGAAAACTAGGATGCAATGTATGGATGCAATTAGAAGTTTAAAAGTGTTCAAAAGGTGGGTTCACCAAAATGAAACACAAATTTTAGGAACCCAACAATGCTTGCTCTCTTCCTAGGATTTTCCACCTAGAAAGAGAGAGATTCAGAGTTTCTAAAATGCTTATGTTCATTCAAATAAGGATGTATGCAGTATGATGTTATGTAATTGAACTAAACTAAATGCAATTAACTGATCTAAATGACTGAAAATGAATGCAAGACTAAGATTTATGCTTTGTTTGAAAACACGGTGTGATATACAAACTACTATAAAATATGAAGAAATTGAAAGAAATATGCAGAACAAAAGGTACAGGATCAAATCTAAGTGCACCTAGATGTTGAGTAAGCTTTTTGGAGTGTCTGGGATGCTGATCAAAATTTTTGATTTTTCACAGTGGGACTCATTCGCCAAGGGTGGCGAATCAGTCCTCCAACTATTGAAAAAGTGTTGGGAGTTGATTTCTGACAGCCAGGAGTTGATTTCTAACAAAATGCATATTTCTAGATTTCAAGTGGGACTCATTCACCACGGGTGAATTATTCCTCCCCAAGATTTCTGAAAAGTCAAAGGTCAACACTGCTACTCTAGATCTGGTAATGACTGAATGTATGGTTGTCGGGGTCAATTCTACAGAAAATGGGCTAAAAGTGCTTAGAATGCTTGAATAGATGATGAATTGATTTGAAGAGCCTAGTTGACTTGAATTCCACTTTTCAACACCTTTAAACTTGTTAAATTTGCAAAGGCTACAAATACACATGCACGAAGGGGAAAAATGTTGGGATGTTAGTGAATAGGGGTTTGCCTTGGTCAAACCCCACTTTAGTAATTAAACCCAATAGAAATGAATGACATGCAAGGGAAATGATAAATGAATAACATGAAAGTATTACAAACTTACCAAACCCTTGAATATGCAAATTTGAAGTGATGTCAATGGCTACTCCAAAGTGCTTGAAAGTTCTTGAGTTGATGATGTAAGATGCTTGAGTACTTGAAAATTGCTTGAATTATGAATACTTGAATGAATGGGTGAATGGATGTTAAAATGAGGTGAAAATTAAATATTTATACAAATCTTGTGCCTTAGTATCCGTTCATACCTCATCATAGGCTGACATGAAGTGAATTTGAGTAAAATCCCAAAAGAAATTTTGAAATATTTTGAATTTGGGGCCAAGGGGGACTCATTCACCACCCTTGGCGAATGAGTCCCACCTGGGACCCAAAACCAAGTGTCGAGGAAAATATTATGTTTAATGTTGTTTGTTGGGATAGGACCCAAAAATACACTTAATATAAGCATGAGGGCATAAAGAGACAAAATAAAGCATGAGAAAGGTGTAAATAGTGAAAATATGCCTAGAAAAGTGTGAAATCTTGTTACAAGACTTTACAAAACTTCAAAATAGGACTTGTTAATAAGTGAAAAGGTGGTTTTAGGTGAATTGCATTAAATAGAGTCTAGAAGAATGTAGAAATTTCTTACAACACTTCACAACACCTTCACAAGATGTCATTCTTTGAATTTTAGCACCAAAATAAGCATGTTCAAGCCAAGATACATCATAAAATTAGAGCAACATAGCTCCAACACTATGAAACAAGACCTAAAAGACCATGAAAATGGGAAGGGTCCATTTTTCGATGGTACAATGGAGATGATAAGAATTATGATTCCACAAATGCCCTATGATGAAGAAACCATGAAGATCATATTAAATATGATTGTGGAGAGTTTTCAAGATTTAGATGAAACAAGGAGTGGTTTGTTTTCAAGAAGGGTTGTTGTTTTGAAGACATTTTTAGAAGTAATAACTTGCATCCTTCTGATAGAATTGGAGATGGAAAATCAAATTTATCATTTGTTTAATTATCTCTTCATTTCGACTTGGAGTGAGCAGGAAGAGGGGGCGTTTGCAACTGTGAAGAATGTTCTAATTGACACCATAAAAGAAGTCGATTCTCTTCCTGAAAGTGTCCAATCCCTTCTCAAGAATGCCTATGAATTTGAAGAGTATATTTCTCCCACTGCTGATTTGTTAGTTAATGAAATTTTTAGTTAGTGTCAAGAAAAGTTGAAATCATTTTTGAAGAAGATTGTTGAAAATAAAGAGGATATTTTTGAAGCTGAGGAGGAGGAAAGTTGGAATCCCTTTGAATTCATTGCAAAGGTTCAAGGGGTATCTATGGATTTTCATTCATCCAAGAATTCTATAGAAGAATGAAATGTGACAGTGGAAGCTTTGAAGACGAGTGAGGTACCCAAGTTTTCTACAGAGAAGAACAGTGAGTCAACTTGTGTTAAGAAGTTTCAAGTTCAAGATTCAAATTAGGAAGAAATTTTGGAAACAAGAGTTGACATAGAGATACATGAAGAGGTCATAAGTGCAGATCCAAATGAAGGAAAATTTTAGTTAATAGAAGATAAGTGTTCAACCAATGAATTGCTTCTTCACAATTTTGGATAATGTTGGTTAGAAAGTCAACGAGGAGAAACAGGAAGTTGAAGTCTCTTCCCATTTCAAAGTTGATTTGAACAATTTCCTTGAATCATGTGTAAAAGACAACATGGAAGGAGAAGATTCTAGTAGTTATAAGGTAGATTTATCTTCACCTGAAATCAAGCTAAGGAAAAAATCTAAGGAATTGGAAGGCACTATGGATGGAATGATGAAAAGTGTTCATCACATGTGAGACAAGTTTAGGAGTACAAATTAAACCATTTTTAAAATATTTATCCATCAAAGTTGTATTATTTCATCTCAGCTAGCTTATGAAAATTTTAGTTTAAGTTCACACACTGCTGAAAATAGTATTCAAATTTTGTCAAAAATTGATAGAATTCATAGGCATGTAGAACAATTGGTTTATGTTGTGCCTAGGGGAGAAGTTGTATGTTGCACTTCAATTGATGATATGAAGTCCATTAAGTTTTCCTCAGAGGAAATTAAATCTAGTCTTTTGCACATCATTTGTGACAAAGACAAAGTGGCCAAAATTGCTGACAAGGCATTAGAGTGGAACAAGCTTACCAAAGCCAAGTTGCAAGAAGTGCATGAGACTCTAATTGAAGAAGAGAATCAAAATTTTGTTGTTCAATATTCATGGGAGCAAGAAAACAAAAGAATAGCAGAGGAGCTTCAGGTAATTCTTGATGAGCTTGATCTCGTACAAGAAACATATGATTTGGATTGCTGTCCTGAGAAACCAAAGCATTCAAATTCTCATCAACAATTTTTTCAAGATTTTGGAGATCTCTTGTATGAAGAAGGTGCTAGTAAGATTTATGTAAATCCTCTTTTTGAAAATGATGAAGGAATTGCTTCAGAGATTACTGAAGGAGGAAATTTGAGTTTGTCTTCCAGCATCAGAGAGTTGATACATGAGTTGCATGAAGTTGAATCTACTGCTACTCCTAGTGCACCCATTCAAAAAGAAATGGTAACTCTTGGATCACAAAGAAATGAAGACATTCTTATTGTTCATCAACAAAGAGATGATTGGCATGTTGATGAAGGTTTTATTCATTATTTGATGAGGATGCTTGTAAGGCTCTTGTCAGATTTTAGTACATCTCCATCATCTCTTAGGGTGATTGATTTCAGAATTGTATTTGATGAAGGATTCATGAAATCTTTCTAGAAAATCATGACACAAGATTATGGATTCAATTTCTTCAATGAACATAGGTTGGTTGATTACTTCTTGGAGTTTCAAGAAGCATCAATTTAGATGGAATAGGCAAATCAAAGGATTCATATGAGAGAAGTTCTCTATCTTAGAAGTGATTCTTCATTGCTATTAATTTGGGATCCTGGCATTACTTTACATAAAGGTAATATTGAAAATTCTAAAGGGGATAAACCAAAACATTATACTCAGAATGTAGTTGTGATCATTTGCTCTTGTGTTGGGAAATGTCTCCAGTTGAAAAATGGTATTTTGGATTCCAAGTATATTTATGTGAAGATTAGTATGCATAAAAAGAAGGTTTGTTGGAGAGACAAGTTCCATCCTATGATTGTTGTTACCTTCTTTTTATGTCATTGGTTCATTGCTTTTGATCATAAAACGGTGACTAGGGAAGAAAATGTGATCAAAAGATGGTTTGTGGTGGCACTAGGACCCTTATTGAAGGTGTCACTAGCCTTATTCATGAATGAGCAGTCATGTCAATTTTGATGAAAAATTCTTGTGTTGTAGTTGTTGCTTGTCCTCTTGGATGCTGATTTTCTAAAAACTAGATCTCAAGATGATTATTTTAGTCATGTTTGGTAGCTGTTTATTTCATTTTCAGGTCTCTCCATCTCTTATTTGGACTAAATTTCTACCTCAAATGAGTAAGGGAATGATACAATATGGTCATAGTTCAAGTATGGGTAGTTCCTTGATGATTGACAGTGGTTTTCTTGGTACCATCTTATACATTACTGTTTGGAGTTATTAGCTGATTTGATTTGTCACATTGAGGCTCTTGAAATGAAATATGTGAAGATTTCTTGGAGTTTTTTCAGTCATTGTATATCCTTTTGGATTGAGATGGAGTGTGGAGCATGGTTCTTTGTTTGGAATTGGTCTGGTGACTTGTTTAAGAACAATTTTGTTGCTGATCAGAATTATGATAGCAAGGTTTGGAGGTCCTACAGACTAATATGGGACCCAGGCACTAACATGTTTGGTGCATTATCTTTTGTGGATCGTGACATGTTCCTCCACTTTGATTGTTTAGATGTTTTAATCAGAGTAGTGCAACAGATTAGGGGAATAGTGTTCCTAAGGATGATATGGAATCCTGGTATCACTTGGGTTTGCTATTCAACAGATGGAGATGATGAAGCTAATGTTGGACTTTTGGAGTTTTCTTCCATGGTGTTTTAGTTTAGTTTTAATTAGGAGGCCTCTTGTATTGGCATCTAGCAGTGTAATACTTACATTAGTTGGTGCTATCTTTCTCCTAGGTTGATTTGGGACCTAGGGATCATATTTAGTTTCAGTTTGGTTCAACATGGTGATTTTGGGAAGGCATTAGAATTGCTTGAGGACAAGCAATTTTGGGAAGGGCATATTGTACTGTCCCCATTTTAGCTATACGCCCTTTAGTGACTGATAGCCTATTTCCATAAGCTCATAGGCTCGTCAGAGGTAAAATTAGGGTTTCTTATCTTTTGGGGGTTTTGAAGCATTTTTTAAGGTTTGCTTGTAAGAGTTTTTGATGCATGTCTGGTGGATTTTTTTGGGTTTTTGGAGAGCTTCGAAATGGTGTAACATGCATCTGAATCTAACAACCTTTCTGGGTACTTAATATTTATAGTAAGTCTTGATGGTTGTCTGGTTTGTGCTCAGTTGATATTTGGAAACACTTACTATTTATAGTAAGTCATGATACTGTTCAGTTGGTGTTCAGAGGAAGTTTTGCAAACTTACTATTTATAGCAGTTTGCTATTTTTGGTAAGTCTATCTTTAGCAGTATCATTCTAGTAGTAGCTCAATCATTTGCAATTCAATTTGGCTTTCTGATGATTTTGAAGTTAACTTACTATTTTTGGCATTCATTATTTTAGTAAGTCCATTTATGGCAGAGGCATCATCATCAACTTTGTTTAGCTCGACAAATGTCAGTTTGATAATTTTAGCAGTTTGTTAGTTGTATCTTGGGTGTTGCTCTTGGCTACCTCTTTGGACTGAGTTATATACTTAGTCAATTTTATGTTTTGAAAGTTGTACCCAATGCCTAGGCTTGATGACTTCAAGTCATTTTTAAAAAGGGGACATAAAAGGGTTGATTTGAGCATTTAATATTTATGTGAAATGTTTTATTGTGCAACTTGTAAATGGACACCTAGAGGGAGATGATTAATGTTTTAATAATTCAAATAAAGTGCAACACAAGAGGTGGCATCCCTTGGAGGAAGCTGAAGAGTTTCTTGTGGGAGTTTCAATTTGATTCATTTTCCAGCTGAAGAGTCTATTTATTGATGCATTGTTCATTCATTCTCATCTTTGGAAAATTATATCGAAATGTTGTTGGATTGAATTCAGAACTTGGCTAAGGGGAAGCTTAGCAATTCTACTCCATTCTTCGGGCCTGAAACTATGGTTCCCTAGATGGTTGATTGCGAGTGTGCTTCATTCTGAAGTACATATTGAGCTTCATCATTGGAGATTTTGGTGATTTTTATTGGTTTCATGTTTGTTGGTTCATCCTTAGCTATAAGTGATTTTTAATCATAGCTAGTTGTGAGATTTTATTTGGCTTGTGGGTATTGAACCAAACCATTTTTATACCTTTGGCGACCCCTCTTGCAAATTATCATATTTTATCTTGAAGTGTGTATTTTCTTAGATGAATCACCCTTCCTTCTTGGGTCGTACTTCCTCAATAACCCAGCCTCAGAGTTTGTGCCTTTTATTGGAGGTTGTTTGGATATTGTTAATGCTTTGTTGCAGGTCACCTTGTCAATGGGAAATTGAGAAATCAATTTTGGAGTGCTTCATAGGAGTTTTGAATGAGAAATAAGCTTATTGGTGTTTTACATAGTTGATGGTTTGAATTTGAGTGTGTTGATATTATATTTTAGACTTAGTTCTTTCCTTGTGATGCAATATTTCTTGGGAAACTATGCTGCTAGTGTTCATGTGTAGTCCATTTGAAGAAGGAAAAAGTTTTGGAGTGAAGATATGACAATCTATTGATGGCTAATTGCTGGTAAGGAATCTCAGTTTGCTGGTTTATATCAGATTCATCAGTAAATCAGATTTTGGTTTGTTCTTTAGTAGTTGTGAAGATTTGAAGTTGAGAAATTATCCTTCATCTTTTGGCATTATTTATATTGCAATAACACTTATAATTTGTAGTTGTTTATCATTGTAAGACTGTAAACAATAGTATTGTTCTAGTCATTTATTTTGTTGCATATTCTTGTGTTTAATTTCACATATTTGTAACCCCTAGATGGTTTACCGCCAATGTGGAGAAAGAACAAATTAATCTCTCTTTATCACCCATTGAAAAGTGGAAAATTCCCATTGTTGAGTGGATGCCCGTTAAGGATGAATTGTTTTGAATTGTAATGCTTTCCCCCCACTGATTAAGTGGTAGCATGGAAATTCTTATGGTTGGTTCACTGCCTATTTGTAATTAGTTTTAATTCAATTTTTAGTTGAAGCTTAGTTTCCTCTGCCATATGCTATCACCTCGCCTTCTAAAGGATCTTGGTGAACATTCTTGGCGTTGAGTTCATTTAGTTTGATTATCTTTTGGAAACTAACGCTAATCCATTGGCTATTGCTGGTTTGTGTGGTGAAAAATATTGAGAAAAAATTAAGGGGCATATTTTAGAATCCGGCATATAAAATAGTATTATGTTATTTAAATATATTGGATTAAATATGTAAATGTTATGTCTTATTCCCTAAACCTTGGCCTCTAGTTGAATTTGGTAAAATCAACTAGTTATATGCAATTAGGATACATGATTGGCTTGGGATTCCATGATACTGTTCACCTCACTTTCTTTCTCCCTATATATAGTATTTTGCTTTGACCTCACACATGAAGGGTTGTGTTCAACTACAATCTAAGTGTTGATTTGCAAATATATATCATTGATTTATTGAATCACTTACTATTGACCATTGAGGTTATATTTAGTATAATTAGCAAGTGTGAATATTATCTAAAGCATGATTTGGATCAATATAGGAGTATGGAGTTGCATCATAGGTAAATGAAATTTAAAAGGTTAAGATTATTATTATTATTGAGTGTATATTTGCATATGGTGATCTAATAGATTCAGTGTTGCCAACTATCTTGGGTATGACTTGTGTATTGTTCATGCTTAAAGAAAGTCTATTATTATGGTTATAAGTCTTGAAATTTGGACAACTTTTATATGGACTTGTTGACGCATAATGTGTTATGATTAAGTGAGATGTCATAATATAATATGATTACAATATTTGATATCATTGAATCATATTGTAGTAAGACATCACATGGAATCATATCGAGCTTGCATAATTATGGCATAGTGGAGATGTTTTAGCAATTATTGTCTTGTAACTTCAAGTGACAAGATTTTTTTGATATTGATGATGTTATTATACATATTTTTTGTTTATGGATTTCAAATATAACTATCTACCCTTAGAAAACACTATTGTCTAAAGTGTTTTGTTAAGATGGGGGTGATATTTTGGAATGATACTTTTCTCCCAAATTTAATTAAGCATTTGCTTAATACTAGAGTTTAACATATGTTACAATCCAAATAGATATAAATAACAATATACACTATACAAGTGATTATTTATAAGAACTCTAAAATAAAGAATTAATAGAATAAATTGAATAACACAAACACATTATTCAATTGAATTAATATCATAATCTTAATATTCTCAATATTTTTTAGTATCAATGGCTTTCAGTACTTGTATAAATCATAATGCTTTGAAAGGTCATTCTCACCCTAGGAAGATTTTAGTGGTAAATTGACTCTTGCTATGGCGCAACTTGGAGGACCTGTGTAAAAACAAAGTATATGCCTACTCGCACAAGGCCATGGCCAAGACAATCTCGGGTGTACTTTGTACCTCAAGTTGAACACACTCTATGTGCCCCTTCTCCAATGCCCATAGCACACCAAACCATTTTATTCTTCCTTGAGTGATCATTATGCCCATTTCCAAGTCTCATATAAATGCTTTATATAAGCACTAAGGGATGGTTTTCAAACCATCACACCCTTTCACAATGGTTGTCTTTACTAATTATTAAATAAATCCATTTATTACTCCCCTTTTAAGGGAGTTTATGTAAATATTCTTTATTAATCTCCACTTTAACCAAAAGATCATATTATCCTTGATTTTTATATCTCCTTTATATGCTTTCATAATTTTATTTTCACTTTGGAGGAAAAGTTCCATAGCATTTCTTCCCTTGTAATTTAGTTGTTGTCCTTAGTAGCTTAAATTGAATCTACATCATAACTCACAAAAACTAATTAGTCAAATAAGTGTGGATGTAGCACTATCAATATCATATTAAATCTTATTTCGTTTTAACTTCATCTATATTTTTATTTCAAAAATTGTAAATCTTTAAAAATAATTATTTCTAGTTTAGCTTTATCTAAAATGAGATCAAATAGAAATAATTTGTTAATAAATAGCATGAACTATAGATGCACTCTTGCATGAAACAAATCATGATTTTACAAGGGGCTAATGCAAGTTTATATATTAATTATTCCATCTTGTAACTTTTACAATGTACTCATTCATGTAAACCCTTATTGTAAAAAAAAAATGTTATATTCTTCTTCAATATAATTAAGTATATAATATTAAAACATGTAAAACATCATTAGTGAATGATATGCTATGAAGTCACCTATTGTTAAAACAAAATACATTTTAAGATGATAGTTATGCATTCCTGACTACAAGCATATCAACTTTTCCTCTATAATTAAATGGAGACCAAAACACAATTACCCTTAAATATAACATTTCACATAGTAACTCAAACAAAACTTTGAGGCAAGTTTAGAATCCAATAAGGATATAATGTAAATTATCTTATTGCTATCAATAGAGTGCTCGTAACACTTAATCTAGTCAAAACATATTAAATTATCATATATCACCTTGTCATAGAATTAATTATATGTCATAACATTCTAAGGTATCTTTTCTATATAATACTTTATAAAATACATGTACAAAGTTATTGGGTTGATCAAGTCCAATAACAAAGTACAATAAAATAAAACATGGTAATCTTGCTAGGCATCATAACAATAATAGAACAATAGTAAACTATTATACCCATGCATAATTTTTAAAACACTTTCAAATTTGTGTGTAACATGTTATCTCTCCCCTATTTGACATGTGACCCCTATGTTTGAGTCTAAGAGAATCTATAAATCATATCCTATAGAAGTATTGCTTCATTGCACCTAATTTATTTAAACATTTAAATCATATTTTTCCAAACTTTAAGAGGTGAAGATAATCTTGAGACTTGTGGGTTATGAGCCCACAATTTGACTTATGTTCAACAAATCTAGGGATATTTTTTTAAATTTACATAACTAGCATATTAAAACTACAAGATGTAATAGTAATCACAAACTTGTATGACATCTACCCTCATTACTTCCTCCACTTTCCAATAAGTTCTAGGTGTATGTGATATACAATGAAGAAATATTTTGTTGCCAACTTCCTAAAGCGAAGATAAGAGAGTTCAATCTATTTTTAAATAATAATTTATTTAT
>VDFB02383868.1:0-24393 GCA_007258455.2 Sequoia sempervirens | reverse complement strand
TTTTAATTCCTCACATGTCCTCTCACTCACATAGGGACAAGTACCTCCTTTATGAGGAGATCTTGTCCAATCCCAAGGTACTTTGTACCTCCCTCCATGTCATGTACTATCCTTCTACCTCATGTCCACTTCACCTTTTAGGGCTATATCACATGCCACATGTCAAGATGTGAGGGCTTGTGAGCTCTCAACTCACCTTAGCCCTACATCTTGATCGTTGGTGGCTCAATCTTGGCCGTCCATTTCTTTTAGGAATTCTCAAAATTCCTATAAATACCCCCTCTTTTCTCTCATTTGAGGGGAGATCATTTTGCTAGCCAAACTCTTGCAATTTTGTTTCTCAATCTACACTTAGCCATTTGCATCCATTTTGTCCAACTATCTTGCATCTCACACTTCACATCTTGTGTCTACTTGCCATCAAGGAGCATACATCTCATCTACAATCAAAGGGCCAGCCAAAGAACAACTCTACAAGGTAAAAGGTTCCATTTTTATGTTGTTGAGTTCATCATTTTCCCAATCTTGAAGTGTAGGTTGTTTTTAGTTGTTATTTGCACTCTCTTTAGTTTGTTGCTCATTTTCTAACGCATATATTCGACCTATCACAGACCCAAACCTACAAAGTATAATTATAATCAAATAAATAAGTTATAAAACCTAAATATATTAAAAAATGATCTTTTAGATGGGATATTCGAATCAAAGTTGATAAGGTTGCTTCAATACACAAAAATGGGATCAAATAATTAAGTTAATTTTTTACTTGTAACAATAATAGGGAACTTCTTTAGATATAAAGATAAATAAATCTTAATCCAAATGTTCAAAGTTTCAAAATTGCATTAAAGGATAATATAACAAGATGATTAAATAATGATATACTCGAGCATGAGCCTACAGTGCAACAGATGAGTGGTGGCGTTGTTGTTGTGGCCACCAGGGTTCAAGTCTCCAGACTTGTTCCCCAGTTTGCAGTGTTGTGTGGTGGCATTGGAGTTTGGGGCCACATTGGGGTTCAAGTCTTCAGATTTGACCCTTGGTGTTTGGGCCAGGCCCTCAAGCCTGAGGTCCACTCCCTCACTGGACTGGTGGGCTCGTGGGCTTTGTTCGCTCGTTGGGCTACCATGCTCACGAGAGTGGCTATTTTAGGAAATGCTTGTTGGGGATGAGGTCCCCCATTTGTGGCCTCACTGGTTCAAAACTCCAGTCAAAAGTGTTTACCTATCAAAAAAAAAAAAATAGATATACTCAAATTAAGATCAAGGGTATAACTAGAGTAATTTAAAAATGAAATAAACTAAGGAATTAATATAAGTTCTAATATGAAAGTTGGTAGAATGTAAAGGGGTTGGGAAAAACATTTCAAAGGATTCCTTAGCTCATAGTCCTTAAATAATTAGACTTAGAAAGGATGATTAAGTGATTTTGGTTACAAGCATATCACTAAGTGAAGGTGAACTAAATGATTACCAATCTAACAAAAAGTGTTATAACAATAAAATATTTATAAATTCAAATATAAAAATAAAGCTTAGGATCCAAATTTGGAATACTTTAATATAAATTGACTATATAATTAGATCTATTCTATTAAAAGGTAGTTTAATCTCATGATTTGGGGTTAGGATAAAGATCCATAAATACTAATACATAAATTTGATATACTACAACCTATGGGACACCAATTCATCTATTACATACACTCATTGACATTGTATAAAAGCATCATGAAGGTATAAAATTATTTAAGAAAAACATTAGTCATGCTATTAGGTGAATATATGAGTTGAAGCATTTAGAGTATAAGTGTAATGTGCCAGATATAATTACTATAAGGCATACAATTTTATCTTAAATTAGATCATAAGAGTGGTTAATTAGTAGATAGTTAAGTTTTAGTAATTAAATACAAAATTCTAGCCCTATAGTATAGAGCACATGACATTGGTATCAAACCTTTAAGTTCTAAGATAGGACCTCTATAATGAAATATAAAAGAATAATATTTTACAATTGTAGAAAATCATGGTTTGGACTAGGTGTGGACTAGATATATATACACACTTAAAGAACATAAAAAAAAAAAATGAAGAAAATAGGTTAAATTTGGGCATGAAATTATATTACAAAATCCTTGGAATTATGTAATTTGTACATTGTAATCAAACAAATGAGGGCTAGCATGTTGGAAGCCCACAAAGTATAATTTTCTTGTGACTATAATAAATAAATATTCATTTCTTGTTGATCCATTATGTAATCAAGGGAAAATCAGATTTGTTAAAGGGGTTAGCACAATAACATTATAATTCCAATGAAATAACAAAGTACAAAGGAAATAATATGAAAACAAAAGGGACAATGTTACCCTAAGTCCTCATCTTCCATGGTTGACCTTTGTTACACCTCCTAGCTTGCAGTAAATAAAGATGCCCTCAGATTTCAAGTGAGCAACTATGACAAATGACTAGGCCCTATGCAAGTGTTGAAGGATTTGCATAAAAGAAAATGACCTCACAATGACCTCCTAATAGACTAAAAATGACAATGACTGTAAATGACAAAGTAACCTAAGTTGACAGAAAAATGAGCCTGAGATAGAGAGAGAACCCTCAAATGAGAACAAAATTGCCATTTTATAAAAACTGCAATTTTGAATGTGTGGCCAGGATGAGAAGATGACAAAAAACCCTAGAATCAATGATCAAGATTGAAATGTTGAAATAAGAATTAGGGTTAGGTCAAAATTAGGGCAAATGATAAGGATGAAGGGCCAAGATTGAATTATAAGATAATTCAATCAAGGGTCGAAATTAAATGAGATGTCAAAAGATAAGAATTAATTTGGAAGATAAAGTACGCAGACAAAGAGGTTGCTGGAGAAATTAAATAATAAAATTTATTTACTCGGTGACGATAAATAATTAAATAATAAAGATATTATTTAATTATGGAGGAATGTGACAAAAGGAATCATTTTGAATTAAATAATGATTTAATTCAAAACTCAAGAGAATTGACTAAATTAAATAAATCAAATTTATTTATTTTAATGAGAGAAAAGGCTAATGAATAATTAAATAATTAAAATAATTATTTAATTATAGTGGGAAGTGGACAAAAATTAAATAAATTAGAATTTATTTAATTTTGGAAAGAAAGTGAACCTAATTAGTGACGTAATTAAATAAATAAAATTTATTTATTTAATAATCAAGAAGAAATAAATGACAAAGGGGAATTAAATAAATTTAAGAAATTTATTTAATTAAAGGGAGACCTAGGTAATTAATGACGTATTAGATAAATAAATAACATTTATTTATTTAATAATCAAGGAGAAATGAATGACAAAGGGGGGATTAAATAAATTAAGAAATTTATTTAATTAAAGGAAGACTTAGATAATTAATGACGTATTAGATAAATAAACAATATTTATTTATTTAATAATCATGAGGAATAAATGACATGAATTAATTAAATAATTATGAATTATTTAATCAATAGTCGAATGTGGACTAGGGACATAATTAAATGACTTAATTATGCTAGGACGGAAGTGGTAAAAATGAAGCTTGCAGGCCTAGGTCATTTTTAGGTGTCTACACATTTTTTGTGAATCTATTTTTTTGGATGCATGGTTGGATAATACTTCATTAGACCCTTTGCCATGGCTACATTAGATGATAGTATTGTTAATACTATGATTTGCACCTGAGTTGAAACTTAACACAACTAATCATATGAAACATGGGAACTTTTTTGAGGTTGTGGGTCACCTATAGTAGAAAAGGACCTCCAGAGAAAGCTGGTTCTTTATTGGATATCACCTAAACTACTATTTTTATTTACTAAGGAAAAGGTGAGAAAGATGTAACTTTAAAACAAAACTGAAAGCTACTATTCTATGGTGATACACCAAACTGACTAAAAGATATGCAAACTCAGTTTAGCTACACAGTTAAGTTAATAGATGGGAAGAATCTTACACAACTCATTTTAGCATATTGCTTACATAAATACTTTATAAGAGGGTGTTGACACAAAATCCTGGAAGGAAAATTATATCTCACAACTAGAAATTTTACATTTTTCACACACAACTTATAACCTGAAGTAATATATCTTCTTGCAACAAGGTGCTTTCAGTGAGACAAAAACACAAGGAAAAAATATAGATTTCACAAGCAGTTCGATCAATCACCATAAAGAAATGCATACAAGAAAAGAAAGTAATGAGAGGGAAAAATAACTCAATTCTATTAACATTCAAGGTACTCATTGTTTTACATGACAAGATGAGTTACAAAGCATGCTGAAATTTGATGGACTGTAGAAATCACTATATTCAAAAAACTGCAAATTTAGAACTAAATCCTAAAAAGAGCTCCAAGAGTGAATATAAAACTCAACCCAAGTAGTTGCACCAAAATAGGAGCAAACAACTACCTTGGGTCGGATCCACCAAAAAATCCTAAAAATGAGGTACTAGATTCCCCCCAAAACTATCTTCAACATGTGGGGAAAGTGATTTTGACCATGCCAAACATCTAGGCATGAAAAACCACTCCTAGATTCTATCAAAACCTCCAAAAAGGTGCATTAATGCTCCTACAAATGTGGCATATGTCTCCAAACTAAAAATGACCTACCCTATAACATTCCCTCCATTTGTTTGAAAGCATAAGTCTCCCTAACTAAATGTTGAAAATCTCCATCATTTTGCATTTTAAAGAAAATAATTAAGTCTAAATGATTTATAAAACATCATTAAGAATTAGTGCTTTACATATTTTCAAATATTATGCAAAAATGAAGAAATAAAAATAAGTCTAAAAAGGCTTACACTATAGAAAGGAAAAGCCCTAAGGCATAAGACCAAAAGTCTTAGCCCGTGAATGTGCATTAGTCACTTGATTTAATTTTAAAACGAAAGGTAAAATACCTTTTCATCAGCACATTATTTTAGGATTATGAAACCCTAAAAAAGAAAAGCAAAAAGGTAAGATATTCACTTCATTTTATCATGAAGCTTCTGGAGGAAGCTCGACTGCTGCAAATGAGGGTTTTTGGAGCTTTCAAGAAGATGAACTTCTGTGACTATCAATGAAGTCTGAACAAAATTTGATGAACCTCTTCATTGTGATGTTGGTAAGTCATTTTCTGGTAATAATATTGAGAAAAATTTCAACTTTTTGCAATCTGAGCCTTTAGGGTTGCAGCTCCTATAGCTTTTCCACTCATTCATCTATTTCTTTCTTGATCTCTATGACTCATTCACTTGGCTGCTATGGAGTTTGTATCTAAGCCTCTAGAGCACAATCTCACACAAAGATTTTATACAAAATAACAGAAGAAAACTTGAAGAAGGTAAGCTCATTTTTACACATTATAGTGTCTTCTTGTTATTCTATGAAAAGAAACAAAGAACCTAGGCCGCGAGCTATGGGTTTTTCTTCTGTTACATTTTTGTAGCTATTCTAGCTTCCTTCTATTTCATTCTGTGATTTATCTCAGCCATTTTCTGACATACCTCCATCTCCCCATCCTTCAACTACTATCCTACATATCTTCTCAATCACCTTCCTATGGTCCATGCTTTTGCATAAACCTTTCATCCATCCTTTTCAATAAGTCCAATACAATCCACTATTCCCCATCCATCCTTGCATATGCCTTTCATAATCCACCATCTCACACTCATGCAATTCCTTACCAACATCTATGAGTACACTTGACATGGTCCATGCGACGACATCCATCTAGTAGGACTATCACCTTTCATGGAACTAGAAACTTGAGTCCCTCCTATCCTTCTCCTATTAAAAAAAAGAATTAAAAAAAAGTCAAAAAATAAAACAAATATCCATCAAAAACCCAAGCAATACAATCAAATCACAAATCAATCCATCATCATCAAATCAAATCTTCAAATTCAACAAATCAATTCACCACTTATTCAAATCAATCCTTCAAATTAATTTCTTCATCAAATTATCCAATCACATCACTTCTTCTAATTAAATCCATTCATCTAATCAATCACATCACTTCTTCTAATCAAATCCATTCTTCTAATCAATCACAACACTTCTTCTTATCAAACCCATTCTTATAATCAATCCAACCATTATCATCAAATCAAATCATTTCTTCATCAATCCAATCAATCAAAATCATTCCAAGCAAATAAATTCCTCAATTCAATTCATCAATCATCATCCAAATCTTCAAATAAATCATCTTCAATCATTCCAAGCAATAATCCAAATGAAATTCAATCCTTAATCCATACCAATCATCGATCAAACAATTTAAATTATCCAATCACATCCTTTGGTCTTGATCCTAATCTTGTTGTAAACCGAATCAATTAATCAATCAATCAATCAATCATCCTTGTATTGATCTAGGGATATAGATCGTTCCCCGAAATGGTATAGATCATTCCCTGAAATGACAACACTATCATCATCAAACAATCAATCAATCAATCAATTAATAATTGGTTTACAACTCTACAGGGGAAATACCTTGTTTTTTTTTGTATCATTTGTGCATGCATGCTTGCTTGCTTGTGTGTGTTATCATTTCAATATTCATTCACATCAAATCCAAATCACTCCTAGCTAATATTCATATCTTGTATCTAGACAAGGTTGTATTACGTTGGGGCATGAGACACATCTTCACCTTGGTCCTTATACCTTGGTGCATAACATCTAGTGCTACATCAAATATATGATTGCTCAATTTATTACAACATAATGTGTCATCCTTCTCTTCCTATCTTGTATCATTCATCTTGTCCCTCCTTTACTATTTCATTCATTTCGGGAGCATATCCGTGTTTTTCCAACCCACCTATCCTCTCGAGGGGGCATCATCATCATTATCATATCCTACATCATGACCCCATTTCTTCATATCTTTTGCATCATCATATTCTTCTATCATCCCTTTCCTTCATTCATCTTACTCCTCACTTCCTCAAGTGGCTGCCAGGGCATCATATTTTTTTTCCTCTATCCATACCTTAGCTTCTTTGAAATGATGTTACTTGACATAAATCCCACCATCTCGAACATCATCTCAAAGAGGGGAAAAATGTAGACACCAAAAATTGTCCATGTCATAACATTACCTAGTCGATAAATGACCTTGTAAGACATCTTGTAATATTTTACCCTAGGTCATTACATTATCCCACTTATCCCATTTATTCCACTTAATCACCTTCCTAATTAATTAAATAAATCTCATTTATTTAATTAATTCCCCTTCACATGTCTCAAAATCATTCAAATTAAATATTTGAATTAATCCCTCACTTTTGTCACATTGCAACATGTGTCACATGACTAAAACTCTTCGCATGCACAAATAATTTAAATAATTTTATTATTTAAATTATGAGATTCCCACTCACATCCTATTTTTAGTCCCACTTATTTGTGTGTCATACACATATTTTCCTTCAAAATAAATAAAAAAATCCCACTTATTCCCTCACATCCTAATTTTAGCCTCATGTCATAACCCGCTTAATGTGTGTCATAGGCACAAAAATCAACTTTTAATACTAGCCATACACATCACACTATTGACTTTTAATCTTAGCTATCAAATCATATCAGCTCTTGCATATAAATCTAGCCTCACATAGGCCATTTGGATCCATCTTCTTCTAGTATCCTCACTCTGCCAAAATTATTTCAATCTTATCATCTACCTACATCTATCTTCTCTATTATCTTTCATCTCAATGTTATGCTGAAATAGTGAGCAACCAACATTCCTCCATCAACAATCCTTCAAAATCTTGCATTCTCATGCGAGGTTGAGAAGAGCAATGGAGATCAATCGAGTTCAACGTGGATTTGGGTTTGCATTCGCTTGTTATTTTTGATTTTCATGCTTGTTCGTACTCTATTGTGCTAGTTAGGGGTTTGATATCTTGTTGTTTTAGTTTTATATCTAATTTTCCCTAACTACAAATGCCATCAAAGATACAACAAATGAAATTTAAAAACAAAATTGCTCATAAAGAATGCAAACAACAGAGTAACAAAATGTTGTAATTTTATTATATATATTGAGGGCACTACAAAATTTGTTGTTTGATTACAAAATTGGGAGCATCAAAATGAAATTCCTCAGACACACAGAATAAACATAAGCACACAGATTGCTTCAACCACCACTTGGAGGCACTCTATCTAGGTTGGTGAGAATAGATTTTCATGGGATTGGAGGAATTGCACAAATAGCCCCATGTCGTTCCTCACCAGCCCTGCATGGAGAAGGGTCACAAATTCTTCAGTGGCTTCATTATGAGTTGTAGTTGTGATGCAGATGGCGTCACCAACCAATCCACTCCATGGGTAGCTATTGAGCTTAGTGATAGCTACATTAACTCTATGAGGAAACTAAGGTCTAACCAGACACTCTACTGCCCTCATTACCTAATCTCGATGTCCAAAGGTATGAATGAAAATATACACAAAATTCTCAAGGAGCATAGCATTGTGTACATGCACTTGATTCAAGAATGCTCCTCCTAGTATACTGTGCAACACCTCCTCTTCTATCTCGCTCTGGACTGAAGATCTCTCTCAGCTGGTCAGATAGTCACCTAAAGAGGGGACTGCAATCAACTTCCTCAATGACAATGAAGCCATTCATTGAAACTGTCACTCTGAGCACTCACCATTTTGGATACTTCAGGATGGTGAAGTGCGGCTATGCCTACTAAATTTATAAAAGGTTGGAGAGACATTTGAACTGGTATTCTTTAAGATCAATCAAATGAGCAGATGGAAATACACTCAAAATTAATTGTTGATGTGATCAAGGTTTAATTAACATTCCAAATTGATCTTCTTGCTGAACAGTTTGCACGTGCGACTCCATTGCACCTCTAAGATGGCTATTTAATGTGTGGTTTGTGAAGCATGCTAACTACATAAGAATTGATGGCCACAAGGAAAAAGTTAAAACAATATATATTTCGTTATTGCCTAGGTCATATCATTGGCTATGTAATCATTCCAGTCATTAATTATTTTCATCTATCAATTTTTAGGATGGACAATTAAACAGAAAGAAAATTTTGCTATGTTTAGCAACTAATTAGTAACTGTCAAAGAAAGGAGGAAGAACCCTACATCTAGGTGGAGAATAGTTCAGTGAGGGTCCAAATTATTGAGAGTACACTATGTTGTAACCAAGAGAGGAACAATTTATCACGGTTTAAGTATAATTCATATTGCAGTAAATCACAACTTGTGAGTTTTTTAGTCTTGAATGTAATGTTGATCGTACTGATCCATGTACCATGTGCGTATTTAGAGCATATTTTATATGAGAAATCCATTCTACTGCATTTAACTCATTTATTACAATTATGAACCATTTCTATTTTCATTTCAATGATCATTCGTTATTCTAGTCTATGTACTAGCTAATTAATGATTTCCTCAAGGTTTACTCTGCATTGGTTTCATTTTATGGGCTAATGTTAGCTTCCTTTACTGATTTCTAGTTAAAAGCGCATTTATTATAAATTAAATCATACAAGGGAGATGAACCTCTAAAATTCAGAGGAAAGTCACAAATGCAATTATGACATTTTCAGAGTTGTTAGCGGCTGGGTCCCAGTGCATTATGAGCTATAGAGTTAATAATTTTAGATATATTTCTAAAGGCCAATCAATTCACTAACACTAGTGAATTCACTGAGGAATAAGTTTTGGAAATACAACATCCCTCATTGTCTAGTAAAATTGATGCCCTTATTTCCATGAATCCCAACTCTTACTTTCTTAAAATTGCACAAAATGGTGTCAAACTACCCATTGATTATAACATCACAACTGTGGTGCATGGCACCATAGCTCTTAATATGAAAATGTTACAAATGTTATTTTTTTGGTTAGTTTTGTGTTTATTTGGTGTAATAAGGTATTTAAGACCATGAATAAGGTCATTGTATGTTAGTTTGGTCATGAGGAGTCAATTTTGGTTATTATTGTGAAAATGGCAAAAAGTTGTAAAAAAGTTGTTATGCTTTTTTGCATTTTTTGCATTTTGGAGGAAGTTGAACAATTAGGAGTTAAAAATGTGGCTGTAGTTGGTTTGTTTTGGTTGGAAAATCGTAAATACATCATGTAATGGTCGAACCTCTGGAGGTGAGTTTTGAAAAGTTGAACATCAATAAAGCTTGTTTCCTACATTTTCCTATTGTAATTTGTTGCTACATGAGGTTGTATGGCCTTGTACGACCTGTAAGTGGTCTCAAATTGATTGGAGTTGATTTTGAATTGAATATAATTTCTAACAAACTTGGTCTCATCGAATTTCATTCAATTTTGAGCGTTTTAGAAGCATTTTACTCCAAATCGCTTGAAAACCTAGGTTTTTGGTGCTTTGAGTGAAAAAATGGAGTTTTGAGCCATTCCACTAGTGAAATGACCTGATAACCAGTGGAATGGAAATAATTAGGATTTTTTTTGAGTATTTAAAGTTTTCAGGAGTAGGGGTTAAGGATTTGAGCAAATGGGTTGATGCCCTAGTTGGTTAAACTCATGTTTTTAAGCAATTCTGATGCATAGGTAATAGGGTTTGTGAAAAATATTTGTAGAAATTGTTTTGGGTGATGGGAAATTTTTGTGAAGACCATATTCAACACTTATGGGCTGTTGATATGAGGGTTTGAGTTCTAGGTTGTAAAAATCACAAAGTGACCTACCAAAACAAGCCTAATTAGGCCTATTTCAAGGTGTAACAACAATTTTTTGGCCCTTGTGTTGCAAAGGAACCCAACCTAAAATTGAATTATGTTTTAAAATAGGATAATGGGTACTCAAATTTGTAATTTTTTTATGGTTATGAGGTGTGGTTTAAAAATTATGGAGGAAAAACCCATTTTGTTGTGCTACAAGGCATAGTGCCAACTTGTGAAGAAATCCATATTGTTTGTTGTGCTAAGACTTTGGGAAAGCATTGATTGAGAGTTGTAGACCTTTGATACCCTGCTCTACACCAAACCATTAGAGAAAAATCTCAAATAAATGTCAGTGTTCCTATACATGAGAATACACCTATGGTGAAGAGTATAATTAAACAAATACCATCACTGCCCATACCAAACATACCAAGTCAACCTATGATACCACTGTATGATATGGTTTCTATGCCATTTTCAAAATAATTTGTGAATCTACTATTACCAAAATCAAATTGTAGACATGTAAAAATGAACTAACACTTATCGCACATCCTTAATGACATTTTTTCATCATTGACATTATTAATACTTAATATCAATGTATTTCACATCAATTGCATAAAAAAACCCTAATTTCCTATATTAATTGAATAATCGTTTACATTATTTAATTAATTTACTTTTTCATCATTTTTGACCAATTAAATAAATTTCATTTATTTAATAAAGTCCTAATCTAGCCTTATTCCTCTTGATTAATTAAATAACATCAATTATTTAATTATATCGCTTATTCTTCTCTATTCCCCTAAATCAATTGAATTATTAATACTTAATAGTTTAATTAAATCAATTTCCCCTAAACTTGAATAACTAAATAAATTATTCAAACATCATCAAAAAGGTCACAACAAACAAATACAACTTTGTTTGCAAAAGTCAAACATGATTTGCATGGTCAACTCAAAAAGATTAATTAATTAAATCACTCTATGCATCTGAATTGAAATGAAACAATGTCGTGAGTTCGACCTCAAAAGTGATTTTTTTCGGCCAACCTCTCAAGGGGGCAGTCTAGAGTCCTACCATCATTTCTCTGACCATCGGGGCACAAAGGGGCATATAATTTTTTTTAAAATATTGATCTTAACATCGAAATATTTGAAACAAAGCAACTAGTACTTTGTCTCAAAGAAGGGGAAAATGTAGACATGTAAAATTGACCTAACACTTATCGCACATCCTAAATGATATTTTCTCATCATCAGCATCATTATCACTTAATATCACTACATTTTTGAATCAAAATCAAACGCATCAAAACCCTAATTTCCTCTATTAATTGAATAATATTACATTATTTAATTGATTCACTTTGTCATCATTTTTGACTAATGAAATTATTTATTTAATAAAGTCCTGATTCCTCCTGATTAATTAAATAATGTCACTAATTTACCCTATTCCTCTAAATCAATTGAATTATCAAAACATAATCGTTTAATTAAGTCACTTTCTCCTAAACATGAATAATTAAATAACTTATTCAAAACATCATCCAAAAGGTCAAATCAAACAAACATAACTTGTTTGCAAAAGTCAAACTTGATTTGCACGTTCAACTCAAAAGATTAATTAATTAAATCAATTAATTGATTATCCTCACCCATTTTCATGATTGAGAAAATTACGAACCACTGATTGCTTGATCTGATTGGTTGATTGATCCATCTTTTTCTTGACAGATCAATCTATTCTTCAATTCCATAGATTATTCAATCTATTTCCTAAATCCAACTGAACACTCAAAATGATTTCTTCAATCACACTAATTAGATAATAATTTGCACTGACTATTCCCATCTAAATCCTCTCAATGGTTTTCCACCGTTGATCAAGATATTCTACTAAATGATTTCAAGCATTCATTTTGAAACACAAATTCTATATAACAACCATTGTCCTAAAAAATGATCGAAGAATCAAAATTATTTTCACAACGAAGTAATGCCAAAATCACAACCAACCTTTTGAAGCTTTACACATATCTTCGATCAATGACATTGCATAACTTTGAAGCTTTTGCATGCACAATGGAGACTTCCCATTCATACGAACAACCCAACATCTTCGTGAACACACTCTGACATGGGATGGTAACACTATGTTTCTTGAATTCATTTTATGTTTGTCTCTTTTGATTGCTTTTGTGAATTCATTGTTCTTCTTAGTCTCATTTCGTGAGTAATGGGTTTTAATCATAGTTTTTATTTGGATTAGATTAGTTTTTTAATTTATCCATTTGATGTTATCGCATGATCTTGATTTCCCTCTTATACAATTTAAAATAAAATGTAGACATGCATTGAATAAAAGTGAAACTCCACTTTAGTTATTATTATAACTTAATTTAATAAATTAGTTGAAAATTAAAAAATAATCATGTTTATATTTCAAATTATCCTTTTTTGAGGCATACAAAGGGATTTCAAATTGGGGAGATTTTTGTATTATTTTTGAAGTTGTATTATCCATTTATTTTGGAATACTATAGTTTCAAGTATGCAACCACTATATCTAGTGTAATTTTCTAAGATCTACCTATTCTATATACAAGTACAACCTATTTGAGTTTTCTTTAACTTGATAATTTTCTATTACAATGGAAAATTGACTTGTATAAACTAAAATTCTAAACAGGTAATTCATATAGCTACTACATCTAGAACATATATTCAAAACATAAATTAAATTCATTATTTGCATATCAAGGCATAAAATCAATTTTTCATTATAATGAACCTACCATTACATGTACACAAGACTAATTTTTTTTAATCAATGTCTAGTTAAAAATGTTAATGCATGTTAATTAAAAAGAAATAAATTGTATATTCTACTAATTTCACAACTCAAATGACATGAATTATTAATAATGATTGATTGAATTTTTTGTATTAATACAAATTTTCTTGAAGTTTATTATCTTCAAATGCTTATAGAAAAAACTAAGCTTTGACTTTTTTTTTTTTTCCCATAAGTGTTGTAAATAAGACTTGTTTGAATAAAATGGACATCATTATGATCTATTTAGTTATAAGGTTTTCTTGGTAGGCTTGTAAGCTTAAATAATTTAGTCTTTTAAATTTTGTCGCACTTGAAAATATTATTTAATGAATAGAAATTGTTTTATTTTATAGGAAACATTATTCTTCTTAGTTGGCTACTTTAAAAATATTGCCACAATAGTCATTATAACCGCCAACATTTATGGTTTATAATATGTTTATTATAATATTATTTGCACATGTTTTTACAATTACACACAAATTTAAATTGGTTGGGAAGGAAACAAGTAATAGCATTTTTTTTTCAATGAGGGAGACCTTAAATAGTTAATGAGTTGTAATTTTAATTTTAGTGAAAATAAAATAGTGGATAATTGAAAATATGTGTATCGATAGTTTAAGTAAAATTGTACATTTGAACTTGTAAATTGTAAGCTTGGAGTTTGAGTTGTTAATTGAGAAAATCTTTTAAGAATTTTTTTCAATTATAATATGTTGGTTTGAGAGAAGTAAAGAAAATTGAAGATTAAAAAAATTGAAGTTGTTATGAAACATTCTTTCAATTGAATATAAACAAACATATAATATGAACTATTCCAAGTATCATATAAAATATTATATACATTTTAAAATTATAAATTAATAACACTTCAATATTTTTTCATCATTATTTATATAATCTACAAAATAAAAATACACCTACAAAATAATATTCTTAACAAATAAAATCTCTGAAAAAATACACAAGCTCTGAAAAGATTGTGCAACCGTGTTTGACCTGCAAAGCATTTGCTAATTCCCAAATCACGGAAAGCGAGAGATTTGAAGTCATTGCTTTAACTCTAGGCCTATAAGTATTCAATTAAATTCATTAGAACGTTGATATTTATTTCCCCTAATTCTGCCCTTTACCTGCTAAGGCGGTCCTTTCATTGACGCAGGGTTTGTTAGTTCCATAAAGTTTGCTAAAAATCCGTGAATCAAATTCATTTCCTAATGTCTTGTCCGGTGGGATTTTTCAATCCATATTTTCAACCCATCTCTCATCTCTCATTCATACGTGATGCTAACATAAGTGAAACATTATATTTTGCATAGAATTTATTATTCCATAGTCCATATGTCATCATGAATGAGGCAACAATTAATTTTTATGATCTTAATAAAATTTATTGCTTCATTTGTATATTCGTCATTTTGAATCCATTACATCAATCTGTCTCTCTATATTTAGAATGATGTCAGCCTTGATAAGGATCCCATTTGGTGCAATTGTGATAGATTTATAGCTCAACCTCCTCCCTCCTCTTTTTAGGATGTGTCTAATGGCTTAGGCTCACCTCCCCCTGTGGCTATGGCCCTTATTGTAACCTTGGTACCCACATGAAATCATAAATTTAGAAGACTCTATTAGCTATCAACATGGATTGATACAACCAATTGAAGTTGCAAAATATATCTAGCCCCTAGTTGAGGAAGAAGCCATAATGGATGTTGACGAGATGGGCACCATTGATGTTCAAACTATTTCTTAGACTAATAGTTTAATTTTGAAACCAAACTTTGGCTCTTCCAATAAAAGAAGT
Source organism: Sequoia sempervirens (assembly GCA_007258455.2). Lineage (NCBI taxonomy): Eukaryota > Viridiplantae > Streptophyta > Pinopsida > Cupressales > Cupressaceae > Sequoia > Sequoia sempervirens. The sequence continues at coordinate 9,004 of VDFB02383868.1, read as the reverse complement.
GGTAGAAAATCAAAAGAATAAAAGCTTAGAATGTAAGCTTTCGAGTTGGTTGAAGAGGGCACTCAATGAACAATGGATTATTTGCTTACAAGGAGTGAGAGAAAATAAAATAATACATGTAATTAGCTTTGGGGTGGAATCCTTTGTTTTCTTTCTAGATTTGTGTGGGGATGTCGCTTTCTTATCTTCTTGTCTCTCCTCTCTTTTGGGTTCATTCTCTATCTTATAAAATTATTAAATGTTTCATCTTTTCTCTTTGCTCCCTATTTTCATGGTTCTGAAACTTCTTTTTCTTTTTTCCATTTATACTTTTTGGGAGCTACCCCTATGGTAGCAAATTGCTTATAAAAAAATTAATAAAGAAATGGAATAATTAGTGGATAACAAGTAATTAAATTAAATAATATTGGTAGCTTAATTTAATTAAATAACAAGGACTTATTTAATTAGGTGATGAATAACGTTATGCGTCCTAGTTGATGAAATATGTTAGGGGTTCTAGGTGATCAATGGATGATTAGGAGATAATGTGTGTTGGTGAACTATAATAAGATGATGACGGCAAAAGGGACTTTATTTAAGTGTTCACATAAAGTAGTGGATAATTGAAAATATTTCTATTTGTAGTTATAAGTAAAATGATATAGTTTTAGACTTGTAAATTGTAAGTTTGGAGCTTGAGTTTTTTATTGAAAGAATCCTTCAAATAACATTATGCAGTTATAGTATGTTGGTTTGACATAAGTAAAGGAAATTGAGGATCACATTCTTCACAATATTCAAGTTATTATGAAACATTCCTTCAATTGAATATAAAAAAATATGTAATATGAACATATTCTAAATGTTGTATAAGATATTATAATTTATAAATTTCAAAATTATTAATTAGTAGAACCTTCAAATGTTTTATCATCATTATTTATATAATCTAAAAAATAAAAATAAACCTATAAAATATTGTTCTTACAAAAATAATCTATCGATTGATAAAAAAATGACCTCTAAAAAATTATGAAAGAATGTCTATTGAGATAGTGTTTGACCCCCAAAGCATTTGAGGCATCGTCTATCCAACCATCATGATCCACCAAAAGCATTGATGGTTGATACATTCATAGTGGTTGTATTTGTCAAAGTGTTAGAAACTTACAGTCAATTTAATAACTAAAACATTTCAAAATTTACATTATAATGAGAAGAACATGTTGGGGTCTAACATCAAAGATTATTGAAAGAACACATGGCATATTGAATGTAGGTGGTAACGCATGTTGGTTGAGAATGTAATGCCTTTTTTCTTAGATCTTTCTTAGATGAAGCTTGATACAATATAAATATATAGTATAAAATATAATATGTTATGTAAATATATCATTGAATTATTATATAATAATTATGTCAAGATGCATTCTATAGTAGCAGAGGGTCGGGAAGAACCTTTGTCAACAAAAACCATGCTCATTGTAAATTGGTGTTCATCTGCATGTTCTCTTGCCTATAGTGGTTACGTTACAATATGATTAGTGGTAGTGGAAGAGTTATCTCACTATAATATAACATCCTATCCACTCACCGTGTCTTTGTCTCTAGTGTAACATATACTATATATTCATGCATTTCTATCTTTGCCTATTTCTGAGCAACAACAATTTGTGAGCAACAACAATTTCTATCTCGAAGAGTTGTGTTACTATTCAATGGACAAACACCTACGTTTTGGACAACAACATTAAGGGTGATACCTTGCAGGGTAGTTTGGACAATAACATTAAGGGAGATATATTGGAGGGCACTTTGGACATTAGCATTAAGGGTGATATCCTTCATAAGTAACAATCATTCAATATTTGTTCATATTATGTAATTCATGGCATTTTTAATTGTCTATATGCTTTTTCCATGCTTCCAAATTTAAAAGATTTTGATAGATATTTAAAGGATATGTCTTTGAAAATGGTGAAAAGTTATTTGAATATTTCAATTGATTTTTTTATCTAACCAAAAATAATGTCTATATAAAGGAGAGGTAGTAGATGAAATGATGTTTTATGTTTGAACGAGGAAGGTGTTGAAAAGTTCGATATCATGTTTATCTTGTATTCTGTCAGAGGTTGTGTTTGATGACTTGATAGAATAATTCTGATAAGTGTTCACTGAGAAGTATAACATGCACATGCATAAATATCTGAGTTCATTGAGTATCATCTTCCACCTTTATTTATGTTCACACTATAATTTTTTCTGTTCTTGTGAAGTAATCAATGGCGGTCAATTTTTCTCACATATGTTCTCAAAGGATAATGACGAGGCCCACTGGTTTGAAAATAAAACTACCTCACTTTCATTATGCAGTAACCAACATTATTATTTTTTTAATATTTCCCATCTTTCCTGTAAAATCAATGTATTGATAAGCCTTAAATCTGGAAGAGTGTGATGACATTTCTACAAGGAGAGATTTTTCTTTTGCTAAAACATATATGTCAACAACAATTCCCATCTTCGCTCTCGCTTTCTTTTGTTGTATTCTCACCTTTTTGTTCTGAAATGTAGGGAAAAGGGATCCCCACAAAGGGTGTTTATGATTGGGATGTTCACAAAACCTTAGGGATCTTAATAGGTTCCTTTCCCAACAAATCTCATTAGAAAAGAGATCACAAGGTGTAATGACTGACTTTCAACCTCAATGGTGAGTCAACTAGACTTAGGTCTCAGTCCTTAAGACAATAGGATAAATTTGAAACCAAATTAAAATGATTTGCAATGCTCAAACTAAATGAACAATAAGACCTACTACCTAAAATGAAAATTCCCAAAAATACAAAGACTATTATAGAACTTTGCATGCAAATTTGAGAAGGGTTTGAACACATGTTACACCTGTCAAGAGAAACTCATTTTGAGGGGTGCAAAGGGACCCATTCACCCCTAGGAAAATGTGTCTCAGTCGAGGCCTCCAAAATTAGTTTTGACAATCCTATGATGTTGGTCTTGGCTTCATTTTGACACAGGGCCCACTATAAAAAAGTCAGAAATAAATTTTGCAACTTAGTTTTTATGGCTTGACAACAATGATGACAACTTGTACAACAATGCAAAATTGCTTCTTCAAGATCTTCAATTCTTCTTCAACCTATAATCTGCACATACAAAAAGAGGAAAAAATGTTTTGTTTGAATGGGGGTTTTCCTTGGTCAAACCCTAGTTTGGTAATTAAACCTTGATAGAAAGATAATGACAAAGGAGAAGGAAATGATAAATGAACAATACTTGCTACAAATCACCAACCCTTCAATGGCTTCCCTTAGAGGACTAAAGTCAAACACATCTCTCCAAAGGAACTTGATCTTGATTTGATTGATTAATTTGGATACTTGAAATGATTCGATTTTTTAGGATGAACAATGCATATTAGCCTTCACAAGATGACATGAAAACACATAAACTTGAACATGATGTTAGGATCTTGATTACTGCAACAAATGGATGATAAATTTGCTCTTGAATACTAGATTGACAATGATATTTTCTCATAGGATTTCTCTCATAAAGTGTGTTAGATTTCAAATTATAAAAATATTGTATTTATAGGTGTTTATCTAATTTCCCAAAAAAATAGATTCCAAAAGCCGACAATTGCAAATTGAATTTGAATCATTAAAATACCAAAAAAAGCATATTTAAAATGGGTCTTAGGACTTAAAGGGGACCTATTCACCCTTGGGCGAATGGGTCTTGGCATATAAGTGTAGGCACACATGCTTCAATGTGATTTAATTATTAATTGCATTAATTCAATGTTGGTTCCCCTTTTAGAAAACATGAGAATAAGGCTTTGTAATGCATAATTTGGAAAATTAAAAGTTTAATTATGTCTAATAAATTAAGGGACCCAAACATAGTGTGAAATTGTAAAGGCATAAAATTTCCTACACTATATTTATCCCCCATTAAATAGTGAGAGTATGAACTTATGCTCAAAATCACACTAAGTAGACAAATATGTGTCAAGAGGGATCCAAGTGCATAAATGTTGGAGAGATAGGATGACAAAGATCAAGGAGGTGGCCAAGACCCCAAGATCTAAGATCCCATGGCAAACCAATATAAAAAAAGAGGTCACACATGCATGTAAGATATGTGCATCGAGACAAGATACACTAGCATACAATGCCAAAGCCAATGTAAAAAGAAGAAAGGAAAAAAGATGGACTAGCAAGTTGTATTATGCCACATCCATAAAGTATGCTTAAAAGGGCTAGTGTAGTTTGGTATATGCTAGGTGATCCCCAAAGGAAAAAAGATGAGAAACACACACTAGGTCTACAAGGTGTGTACCCATAATAAGGGGTGTTAGATGGGATAAGCGTTCATGCAGGGGCATCCATTGTACCATTTTTGTTGTTATTTTGTAAAAGTTTGGTTTTGGATTGATTTGGTTTGTTTTGTGCAAATAAGGTCATTTTGGACCATGTTAGACCATTTGGGGTCATTTTTGATGTTTAAGTGGAAAGTTGTAAAAAGTTGTCAATGTTGTCAACCAAAAAGTGATTACAACTTTGCAACTTTGTTTGTAAGGAGTTAGAAGTTGATTTGGAAGTTATGAATTGATGTAATTCAATGAAAGAGATGTGTTCTCACACCAAACTTGGTGGAGGAGTTGATTGAATGAAAGAAGATCAAATTTTGCATGTTTTTCTATGTGTTTCTTGAGTAAAATAGACTGTAATCTTCATTGTACGACCTTGTATGGATTGGTACAAACCTGCAAGTGATTGAAGAAATTGAAGGAAACTTTCCTCTTTCAAATTCACTGGGTTTCATGAATTTTTATTGAGTTTTGTAGAAGTTATAGTGTTTTCAGTCTTCATAGTCCAAAACCCTAACCAGGGTTTCTAGTGAGTAAATAAAAACTATGGGAAGAGTTTCCACTATAGAAAATTGATGAAAATTGGTGGAATGCTCTGTCACATGACTACCAATGCCTTGGAAAAATAAGGACTCTTAGTTTACACATTTGGATGAGTTTTTAAAACTGTCTGTGTGTTCAAAATTGCATGGAAAGTCATAAATCCCTAGTTTAGTTGATGGCTTAACAAATCTATAGGTTGTTTGGCTCTAAATGGGTGTAAAAATAATTAAATGTGGTGTTGGAAGACTAATCAATCTAAGATATCATTCACTATGTTGTTTGTTCTTGTTGAACTTCCATTAGGCTATTGTAGCAATGTGCCTAAGACAAATTAGAATGCTCTAAGTCCCTGTGTGTATTGAATCATTGGAATGAATGTGTCAAGTGATTTTAGTTTGAGTCCTTCCTCTACATCAGATGCACCAGGTCTATAGGTATGTACCCATATGTCAACCATACCAAAAGTTATACTCCCTGATAAATTTTGATAAGGTGCCACAAAATGATCAATGTGCTATACCAAAACTACACTAAGTCTAACTCTTGTGGGCAAAAGCGAAGCCAAAAATGTCAAAATGTTAATGCCAATGTATGTCCCCACTTTAAAGAAATTGATAAACACCATGATGTGATAAATTACTTTAAAGTCCAAAAAATGATAAATGTCAATTGATGAAAGGGTAGTGAGAGCTTATTTGGAAAGCCCTATGCTAATGATATGTTTCCAAATAAATTTGCATCATGAGAAAAGGGTTTCCCCCACATGCAATCCAAAAAGATAACACATAAGGGATCTATGGATTAGGGTCAACCTATGTCTTTGCTACAATGATATGATACAACTTGGAACTATCATCATTCAGAAATACTTCATGGAACAACAAACATAAAGGAGGGATGACACGTAGAGAGAAAAACAAAGAAAAATATTTTGGTTCAACATGAAAGAGACCTAAATGTCTCAATGCCTTGCATCTTCCCAAAAAGGAAAACAAAAGATAAAATACAAGGAAATTTCTATGATAGATAGAAGAAAGGAGATACAAATAGAAGAATGTCATGAAAGTTTTTGTTCTTTTGTATCCTTGCACCAACACAGTAACAAGGGTCATCTAAAGAAAAAACACAAACATAAAGACACGCCAAGCAGCATGGTACGGGGGATCACTTTATGCACATGCAATCACAAAAAACATGAAAAATAATAAAGAAAGTGTCACATGCGAGCCAACCTAAAGTGGGTCGTCAGCATCCCAATATTGCTCATCATTTATGAAAGGCAGATAACTAGCCAAAGGGGAAATGACAAGTGCCATACTAGGACAATCACTAGGTTCAACATGTGGTGATTCACTCTTTTTAGGAGGATCATCATGGTTGATCCCATCTAAATTCATAGAAGTGGAAAATAAAAAATTCAATTCATTATGCACTTCTTCATAAATTTTAGCAATCTTATCGTCATCATCATCCAAGTTAATCACAACAAGAGGTCCAATGACAATGTCCATTTGTTGTTCTTGTTTCTGTTGTGGTGGAGAAGCTTCATGTTGTGGTGAAGGTGGAGAATCAACATGCTTTGTTTGATTTGGTTTGTTCTTTTCTTCTAATTGGCAAGTGATAGCATGACATCAACGCCTATGCTCTTTTTCATTTCATTTTTTTCTTGCATAATTTTCAAGTTGTGATGGTGTAGGAGCGGGTTTATCAACCATTGGTCTCTTTTCTTCCTTTAGGGCCTCAATGGAAGGGACATCAGCGGGTTGTGAAACCAATTTCTCTTTAGGATTATAAACTTGTTTGATTTTAGGAGGCACAAAAGGAATTGTATGGTTATCGCTTGGTCTCTTGTAGGATATAGGTGGTACAATAGCATCATACTTAGTTTCTTTTGGTTCAAGCATAGGTTCATCCACAACAATTGGAGTAGGAGCAATAACTATGGATCTTTCAGTTTAAGGTGGGATATTATCAATGGATAATTTTTCTATACATTTTTCTTTGAAATTTTTATAGTATTTAAATAAGAATCCTCATGAGGTGTAATAGGTTCCATAGGTTCCAGCCAAAATAAATCCAATGAAAAGTTCCCATGGGAAGATAAAGGATTCAAACCACTATAATTCACTATAAAAGCTTGGTTATAATCAAATTGGAAATTTCAAACACCCATGGATGATCAATGGGATGGCATTCATGGAGAGTAGCCATAGATAGCCTAACTTCACAATAAATTAATTTTACATCAGGATGATGGAGAATGATGTAAATTTAATTTCTTTGGTTCAAATTTTAATGGAAGAGTGATAGAACCTATCGTATGGTGAGCAAAACCATCATGTGTTTTGATCCATGTTTTTGATTGTTCATAAGAATCTTGGTAAAGTTCATGCACAAATAAGAATTCTTCAGTCATCACATTCTCTACACACACAAGATCAATTAATATCCCATTTGTAGGCTTGCTATTGATTCTTTCAGCTATGTAAAGAGGACCATCGAGTGCATGTTTAATTATATCATTATTTGAGAAAGCAATGTCAAGAAGCAAGTTGGTTTGGCCTTGACGAGGTTTAAAACATTAGAGAATCCAATCATAGCATCAAGGATATGGTCCAAAATGTGTTGACTAGTGTCAACACTATTGTAAGGAAGCTAAGGTAGCGGAATATGTTCCTACACTAATCTTGAGAGGAGGATAATGCAAAAATTTACAGATCTTTAATAGTTACAAAAAATTAAACATAAATAAACATAAATATCATGCATACCAAAACACAATGATTTACATGGGGAAACCCTTTCAAGAGAAAAACCCCACACTCCAAAAATTACCCAATATATTATTAAAAAATCATAAAGATTACAATATACTTGCAGAGCAAGCTTCTCACAGGAGTATCACCAACTAGAGATCCAGAGGCAACAAGACTATTATTAGACTCTTAGAATACATCACAATACATAGCTATAATACAATGCCCTCATAAAATGGGGTTTCCTTCTAGGGAAAGTCAAGATAATAAAATATTGATCGTTAGATCCAAGACCTAATGATGAATGGTCCAAATTTACAATAATAAAATATAAATAAAATTTTCCTTTCGGGGGTACTACCCCCAAGCCCCCACTAGGCTCACTACCCAAGGATGCCTTGCAGGGGAAAACCCCTCGCAACCCCCATTGCGAATGTACCAACAATACTCTATGTATCAATAGTACCTTATATAATTGCAAGGTTGAGACACATCATCCCAACAACTATGAGTGAAATAGTTGGAAAACTCAAGATCTATGTCGAATGCACCAGCACAAGATGCCATGAGTCTCAAACTATGTCTCACTGAAGTATTGGCAATAGGGCACTAGGTTGTGATACTCATACAAGTTTCACCAAACCAAAAGTGTACCCAAAATGGACAAAAACACACTAAACAAAGATAGTAAACAAATAAAAGAAGGAAGACCAATGCAAGTATTGAACAAGATATATTGCAATTTTCAAATATAAAATATGATATTTGATTGATTTTAAGATGCAAAAACTTGAAAATGATTACTTTTTGAATGCAAATTTTGATCTTAAACAATGCACTTTCTTTCACCAATTGAACTAAATGCAAACATCTACAAAAGTATACAATTTTTGAAAGTAAAACAAAGATATGCAAATATAGGAAAATGAAACTGACTGAGACAAATAAATGCACAAAATTTTGAAAAATCACATGTACAAGGACAGGATCGCCCAAGGGCAAATGGGTCCTTGCACAGGGTTCTAAAAAATTGAAATATGAGTGTTTGACATGATATTTAAGCTCACTGTTCCTAACTACAAACAGATTCTTCAGTGATATTTTTTTCATAAATCTAATGAAATGTAAATGCAATTTAAATGACAATGTATGAACAAGATGGCAATTTTTTTAATGTAACTTTGAAAGAAAATTCTGATCTAAATGACTTAAGCACACCTTAATGCAAGATATTATGCAAAAATGTATGTAATTTTTTTGGATTTTTATGATCTTAAATGATGCAAACATGCAATATGTAACCCTAAATAAAATGCAAAATAAGATAATGCAA
>VDFB02383867.1:0-42828 GCA_007258455.2 Sequoia sempervirens | reverse complement strand
TTTTACATACACACACACACACACACACATATATGGCTTTCTGCATGTGGGTGGTTGTAAAAAGTAATGTTGTTTGACTTATAGCTCTCGTTTTCTATTTTGGTTGGAACACAGTAAAATAATTGGTTGATTCTTACTGTATAGCTCAAACTATATTATGCCTTTCTACACCTAGCTGCGTATTAAAACCACTACTATTTGAATCATGGCTTTCATTTTCTGGTTATGGCTGGAACAAAGTAAAATAATTATATATATGTGTACACATATACATATATTTATATATATTTCAATTTCTAGTGGATCTCTCTCTATGGTTGTATACATATTTACACATATATGTCTATATATACATATATACATGCTTTTTGAATTTGGGTGGTTGTTCAAAGTAATGTTGTTTGATTTATGCCTTGAATATTCTCCTTATGGTTGGAATAGAATGAAATAATTAATGTTGTTGATTCTAGGTTTGGTTACATTAGGTATTATTCATTCTGTGTTTGATATTATATATATATATATATAAAAATTTTACATACACATATACATATACACACACACACATATATGTATATATGCTTGTATATATATATACATAGAAGCAATCGACACAACGAAACAATATTTCTTTCAGGAATAACCCAAATGAGATGCACCTCTACCCGCTTCCTTCAATAACACCCCTTCCCGCTTGCTTCCTCTTTCCTTCGTTCTTTCTCAACAACCTGCCAAACAAGAGCACAAAATTATCACAACCCTCACCATTTGCAACCATCCACACATGCAACAAAATAGAATATAACCTTCAACCACCTTCATAGAAATTGAACAGTTGTTCAATGCACTTGCACCTTCATAGAAACTCACACATGCATATATATATATATATATACACACATATGCATATATATGTATGTATGTATATATACATGTATATATACATATACATATATATATACATATATATGCATATGTATATATATATGTATGTATGTATGTATGTATGCATGTATACATACATACATACACACACATATATACACATATATATATATATATACACATATACGTATATACATATATACATACATTTGGTGGCTATGTTTGTAACAGAATTAAATTGCAGAGGATATGGAGTTTTTGTCAAATGTTATTGTATAGTTCGGCCTATATTGTGGCTTTTTGCATGTGGGTGGTTGTAGAAAGCAATATTGTTTGATTTATCATTTTCATTTTCTATTTTGGTTGGAACACAATAAAATAATTAAACTTTTTGATTCTATGTTTGGTTATAGTAGGTATCATTGATTACTGTTCTTTTCCCTAGGCTATACACAATATATTTGAATATCAATATATATATGTAACATTGGAATTCTTAATGTTATGGAGTTTTGGTTGATTTGTATTGTATAGCTTGAACTATATTGTGCCTTTTTGCATGTAGCTGTGTATTGAAAGCACTGCTATTTGATTCATGGCATTCATTTTCTAGCTATGGCTAGAACATAGTAAAATAATTATATATATGTCTACATATATACATATATTTATATATATTTCAATTTTCGGGTGGTCTCTCTCTATGGCTATATACATATATGAACATATATGTCTATATATACATATATAGACACACACACACACACACACACACACACACACACACATATTCTTGTACGGTTTGTGTTTGATATTTGCACTTTGTGGCTATGTTTGCAATGAGATAAAACTGTAAAGGCTATGGAGTTCTTGTCGATTGTTATTGCATAGCTTAGGCTATATTGTGGCTTACTCCTTGCAACTAGCCACTGGAAGCACTATTGTTTCATTTATGCCTTTCATTTTCTACTTATGGTTGTAATAGAATAGAACAAATATATTTCAACTTTTGGTGGGTCTCTCTTTATGGCTATATATATATATGCATCTATATGTCCATATATACATCTATATACACATATATATACATATATATTAAGAAAAAAGTATTGCTATCTACATAGGTCTGCTCATATATATATTTGTAAATATGTCTCTATTAAGGTTATGGAGGTTTGGTCAATTCTTATATTTCTGCATCTGGGTGAATATTGAAACCATTGTTGTTTGATTAATGCCTATTGTGTTCTCTTATGGATATCAATATATATATATGCAAGATTAAAATTGTTAAGCTTACAATTTTTTGGTCAATTCTTATATCTTTGCATTTGGGTGGCTATTGAAACCATTGTTGTTTTATTCATCGCTTTCATTTTCTACTTATGGCTAGAACAAAATACAATAATTATATATGTGTACATATATTCATATATTTATATATATTTCAATTTGTCATCGGTCTCTCTCCATTTGGCCTACCATTGCAACCAATATTGATTCATTTAGGGCTGGCATTCTGCTGATATTGTTTTGCATAAGGCATTGTTCACTATTGTTGTCTACATTAGGCTAATGTTATTTGATTTATGCCTTTTGTTATCTCACTATGGTTGGAACAGAATAAAATAATTAATACTATCCATGCTATGTTTAGTTACATTAGGTAGTATTGATTATTGTTCCCTACCTTAGGTTGTACTTGTGTGAACTTTGCTATAAATTTTCATCAGCCTCAGCATTTTTCCCTCTTTTTCCAGCAGCGAGGTACACTTGGTGGATGGGTTATAGTTTGGTTGGGATTTTTGTTAGCCCTACCAGTATATGTATATGTATATATATACACATACATACAGATATATATATATACACACATATACATATATAGTGGCAGATAGCTTATAAGTTTGCTCAGAATATATATATTTATACACACACACATATATACACATACATACAAATATATATATATAATATATATATAATATATATATGCCTATATACATATATATATACACATTTTTATACATATATATACAAATATATATATATATATATATGCCTATATACATATATATACACATTTTTATACATATATACATATATATACATATATATACATATATTTATATACACATTTACAGATATAACATTTGGCAGATAGCTTATAACTTAACTCATAATTTCGTTCGGCCTCCCCATTTTGTGGCCTTCCAATTCCCATGAAAAAGGTGGTGGAGGCAATTATTGGTTGCTTTGGGAATAGGGTGGCATTTTTTGGGCTGCGTGGATAGAGAAGCCTGTAGAAATTAAACGTTGGTTCACATCAACATTAATTGATGTATGCTTTGCATGTACTGGCGATGGTCCTAATAAGACCAACTATAAATGGAAGCCATAAATGTAACACTTTAGCCTAATGCAAACAACAATAGTGAACAATCCCTTATGCAAAACACCATGGAGTACATAACAATAACTATTTTACTACATTCCAACCATCACCACACAACAAAAGATGTGAACGAAATAATATTGTTATCCACACTCACCCAGAAGGCCAAACCTACAAAACACTAAAAAATGACAGTGCCAAATGCATAGACAAACATACCCGCAAAAGCTGAACCATAAATCAAACAATATCACTACAAACAAAGTATTGCTATCTACACCTACTCATATATATAGTTGTAAATATGTCTCTATTTGCATATGCATACAAATAAATACACATGCATGCAATTGAAATTTCCCTATCCTATACAATTTCATTGTACATATGTGTGTAGATATTCGATCACCTCTTGGATATCTATGCATATATGCATACACAATTCAAAATTTACAACTATCTATGACTTATTCTAAATATAAACAAAAACACGGCTTCTAACAGTGCCTCGCATACAAAACCCACAAAACACAGAAAGCTCCCAGTAACATACCGACCCAAAACCTTCACCATGAAAATGCCAACCCTAAATGAATCAATATTGGTTTCAACCGTAACCTAGATGGGGTAATTCACCAAAAACACAACACATTAACTATTTTCTAGCCATTCACACAAGACCCTTATTGTCTTGAGTTTTATTTTATAGTTTACACATGTACACATTGTTATCCTTCTCAAATAGAATTTACAAAAAAAATCAAATCTTTTAGGAAAAACCCACAAAACATAAGAGATCTCAATTTCAACATTCACCAAAAACACATCAAATTAACTATTTTTGAACCATTCACATAGAACTGAAGCCATAAATGGAAAAATATAAACAATAGTCACTAACATGCCAAAACCCACAAAACTATACAATCTTTCCAACAACAATCAACACAACTAAAAAATATTTCTTTCAAGAATAACCCAGATGAGATGCACCTCTACCCGCTTCCTTCAATAACACCAAGGCTTCTTGCTTGCTTCCTCTTTCCTCTGTTCTTTCTCAACAACCTACCAAAAAATACCACATAATTATCACAACCCTCACCATTTGCAACCATCGACGCATGCAACAAAATAGAAGATAACCTTCAACCACCTTCATAGAAAATTTCCCTCCGCACTCACTGCTACCTTCAACAATAACAAAAACCCTCACAATGACACCAAATAATACGTTATCGATAACTAGACATACATTCATTTTATTTTCCAAGGACTTTAAAATAGATAGTACTTGCACCATCACCACTACACATAAATCATACAACAATATATATATATATATAAATCATTTTTACATATATATAGACACACACACACACATGAAAATACATATATATATATATATATATATATATATATATATATATATATATATATATATATATATATTAATAGCCTATCGGCTAATTATAAATATTAAAATATTAGATGATTTCTTCTCATATAAATTGCTATGTAGTGTTTGTTTATTTAAGCATGATAAAGGAGGCATCTTTGTGATTAGATTAAAAATTTTGTTGACCTTTTTAACTATATTTTTTTTCGTAAATAGAGATAATGGAAAATGATTATTTTTATTTATATATATATTTATTGCAAGAATGATTCTTTGATGTTGATTTAATTTATGCCACTATAGCGAATTCTGCTTATAGAGATTGTTGGACTTAGTAAAAGGAATTAGGATTTTGAAACTCAATACCTACAATAATATATGAGAGGATGTATGTGCTAAATTGATTTAGATGATATAGGTACATGGAAAATCAAGCCAAAAACAATGGGCATGTGCAGGATCACGATGGGCCAAAAAGTGGCAATATGATGGGTATGTGGCTGATGACTATTTTTTTACCTAAAATTGATGAAACAAAAAGGATTTTTAAAGGATATTCTCAACTTTCCACCGATATAAATTATTCTTTACTTTGAATTTAATAAGTAATTATTATTCATTTTCTATGCAAATTACAACTAAAGTCCTAATTTATAGGTTGATTGAAAAACATATATAGCTTTCAAACAGTATCACATTTTTTGAATTCAAAACATGCATCACATTCTATGATTTGTATAATAGAGGATTAAAAAAAGAAAAAATGAATTTAATGAAGTTTTGACCAAGTTAAGGTGGTCAGACATATGAGTTTTTATATTGTTTAAAAAGTTGTAATAAAAATTCATAATTAATTATTTACTTGGAACAATTAAAAAAAATATGCATCACATCGGGGCATGAGTCCTCTACTTATATCTAAAATCTTATAACAAAAATATTATCATTTTATTGTTGTTAGGGTGGTCAAACAGACACCTACTTCTTATTTTTTCCCTGAAATTTATGTACGACTGCATTGAAATTTCAAATTTTCACCAAATAGATTTTTGTTTTTTTTAAACAAACCTAGTAGTTTAGAAACTACATTCAATTTTCCATAGATTCTATTCTTACATATTTTTGAAATAATATAGATATTTCATTTAAATTTTTACATTAAGTTTCCAAACTTTGGTTTTTTCTGAATTTTTTGCCACTTAAGGGCCTATTTTTTCCATGATGATCCTGCACATACCCCAATATAACATAACACAATTATTTACATGGAGAAAACCCTTTTGAGATGAATAAACCCACACATGATAGGAAATTAATGTATTATTTAATAATAAGGTATGTGTAGGATCATCATGGAAAAAACAAGCCCTTAAGTGGCAAAAAATTCAGAAAAATCAGAGTTAGGAAACTTGATGTAAAATTTTGAATAAGTTATCTATATTATTTCAAAAATATGTAAGAATAGAATCTGTAGAAAATTGAATGTAGTTTCTAAAGTACTAGGTTTTTTTTATTTTTAAATCTATTTGGTGAAAATTTAAAATTTCAATACAGTAGTACTTAAATTTCAGGGAAAAAATAAGAAGTAGGTGTCTGTCTGACCACCCTAACCACAATAAAATGATAATATTTTTTTATAATATTTTATACATAAATAGATGACTCATGTACATATGTGATACATATTTTTTTGTAATTTTTTTCCAAGTAAATAATTAATTATGAATTTTTTATTATAACTTTTAAAAAATATAAAAACTTGTATGTCTGACCACCTTAACTTGGTCAAAACTTTATGAAATTCAATTTTAATTTTTTTAATCTCATATTATGCAAATCATATAATGTGATGCATGTTTTGGATTCATAAAATGTGATACCATTTGAAAGCTATAAATGTTTTTCAATCAGCCTATCAATCAACACTTTAGTCATAATTCAAATAGGAAATGAATAATAATAATTTATTAAATTCAAAGTAAAGCATAATTTATATTGGTGGAAGGCTGAGAATCTCCTTTAAAAACCCTTTTCATTTCATCAATTTTTGGTAACAAAAAAGTCATCAACCACATACCCTACAAATACCCATCATATTGCCACTTTTTGGCCCATCATGATCTTGCACATACCCAACAAACATATTCAATACATTTATAGTGTCTAAATTTTTACATGAGTGTCATCCATAAGAGATCTATAGTAATTTTGTCGCATAAAAATATTTACATAACTCATTATTAAATGTTCATCTCATATACCCAATAAATAAAACAAGAAATAAATGAAATAATCATAGTAAAAATGAAATTTCACTCAAGGAAACCCTAAAGTTCTCAATCTAAGGATGGAATGAAGGAAAGATATCTACAATAGGGTGTCCTATGGTATGATTAATGAATAAGTAGGGGTTCACCACCAAGCTAGGGCTTGGAAATACTAGTGACATGCAAAACCTAATGACAAAACTTAATTATGTGAAAACTTTAAACAAATGACCTAGAAATGTATGAAAAATAGAACAAGAAACTGAGAAATTAGAATAGTGCAACTAGAAACCTAAATATGCTTAGAAAAAGCTCTAAAACTATGAATATGCTTTAGGGAAAATTGGGACTCATACGACAAGCTAGGCATATCAGTCCCAGACTAGGGCTTATGGGCTGTAATAGGAATCTAGCAGTGAGGACCTAAGATCTTCATAAATCTGGAAAATTTCCTATACTAGGACTGATACACCACTTGTGGTGTATCAATCCCATCTAGATTTTTCAAGAAGTCAAATTTTGAATCTGCTCTTCTATCCCTACTCTGTTCCTTCAACCTAATTTCTAGATTTGAACCTATTTAAAGCCCTTCAAAACAAAATATGGTGTTGATTTGTTTATGGGGGATTTTCCTCAGTCAAACCCCTAGTTTGGTAATTAAACCTTGATAGGAATGATGGATCTTGAATGTAAATGTGAAGAAAAACCCTAATGTTAAGTGCATCTAAGACTAGGAAATTTGACATGCAATGCAACCCAATCCTAATGTGCTAGAACAAGATGCATGAATGAAACATGAAGATGAATGACTCACTTGGGAGATCCTTAGTCACCCTAATAAGCCATCATGGATGCATGTGTACCTTCCTTAGGTTGAGATTAGAGTGATGATGGAGGATGGAAACTCTTAGGAAACAAGTCATTCGGCATGGTTTGATGGCTAGTTGCATCTCCCCAACCTAGAATCCATCATGATTCACCATAGGCAGCCATAATCAATCCTTGAAAATGCTAGATATTGGATAAAAGTGATATTGAATACACACAAAACACTATAATGATGTTCCAAGACTTCAACTTTGTTTTCTACTTTATGTTGAAAGCTCTTGTGAAAGAATACTTGAGTGCTTGTGAATGCTTAGATCTTAAAAAATGCATTTTATAGACAATAATAATGACTTAGAAGCTTTCTTTTATTGGAATTACACCTAATTTACCATTTATTAGATCTCAAAAGTCGACATCAACCAAAATTTTGAATTAAAATATTTAATTTCCCATTCAAACCCTAAAAATAAGCCACACATGACTCATACACCAATTGTGGCATATGGGTTCCACCTAGGGGGACTCATATGCCCAAGGTCGCATATGAGTCCCACCCTAGATTTTTAGGGTGTGCCAATCATGGGTTGTTAGAAAAATTAATGATTTTGTGGATTTTGTCAAGATTTTGGTTGAAATAAGCCTCAAGATCCTAAATAAAGGGTCTTAGAGGCCTATTAATCATGATTTAAAGGGTATTTAATGCAAGGGTGCCAAAGTAGGTCTAAATTAGGTAAGAAATTGTACTATCTCCAAGAAGGGAGTACGATTTTTGTTTCCACACATATATAATAAGGATAAATGAAATAAATTTACTACAAGTAGAAGCATCCTTGATAATTTATATTATGATATTTTATCTCCTTTTGTCATGATCTTTGTGTGGTATGCTAAGGGATTATTCTTGTTTGAAAATTGAATCATCCATCCTCATATTTTTAAATTTCATATTGTTAACACATCTTTCATATTTTTATGCTCATACATCTTTAGAGTCATTAATTCTTTAATGTGAACCTTCCTTTTATCAACATTTCTCCTTGTAGGGTCATTATATCTACTATTAGAATCCAACTTATGTTTGGGCTTCCCTAATTGTGTAATAGGTGCAACAAGAATAATTATATCACAAACAATACCTTTCCATTTTATTTTCCTATTTCTAAACTATTGATCACTTTAAGCCTACATAACTACTATTCTAATAAGAGTTTTCATATATTCATCTCTTTGTTTAATTTTTTGTATTTATTTTGTTTGAGTTCCTTCAAATGTTGAAAATTATATGCAGGAAACTCATATGATTCAAGAAATTTTTCATAGTCATATTTGATGAACTCTTCATTTAAATCCCTTATCACACCTTGATTTTCATCATCTTTTAATCCATACATAAAGGTATCTAATTGACCACTCTTATTATGATCATATTAATTAGAGGTACCATCTTTATTAGTAAAATCATCTTCCTTTACCCTTTCATTTGTAGGTACACTTTTTATAGGATCATGTAATATGTAACATACCTCATGTTATGTCACATATACCTTAAAACTTGTATGTTGCTTCCTCCAAAGGTTTGGGATGTCTTGATAAAAGTATGTATAACTCACTTTCCTCTAAAGCATTAGAATAAGAGTTTATGGTTGTATTTTAGACCAACCTATGTTCTAAGGCCCATTATTCAACCCTTTTCCTTCATTAAAATGAAGACCCTTTTCAAATTTAGTCACTTTATAAGATAATTCCTTCAATAGTCGCATTAGCCTTTCAAATACATATTGAATGAAAAGAGGATTTATAAAAAAATCCTTTATTTTAAGGTAATATCTTCACATTTTCACTTTTAATATTATGAACTAATTCATTATTGTTACTTTTAATATTTATTTGATGTGATAGGCCTCTCTTAAATCTTGAGTATTTTTGTCCTTAAGCCAATATCTAATCATGAAATTAAATGAATCACAAGACAAGGAAACACAAAGTATTGTACTTGTTCTTATATTAGGTATTAAATTTCTCATGACTATGATAAATCAACTATTGATATCTATTTATTCTATTCTTCATCATTTTTAATTGATGCATTATGAATTAAAAATTATGAAGATTAGAGTAAATAGATTATTACAACATTTCATCCTTGAAGCATATTTTCATGTTTTATATAAGTTTTTTTCATGCTTTGTATGCATTTTGTTTGTGAGTACCAGCACTTGTAGGCATTAAAATCAATTCAAGTCAAGAAAAAATAGATCCTTGAAGGTGATGAGTGTGACTTCAGTCCATCAAGGAAATAAAATATGAGTGGTGAGTTGCAGCAAGTTGTCAATTCATTACTTGTTTATCATTAACGTCTATCAAACAAAGGATAAGATTTGTTTTATATAATAAAATTCCATTGTGGAGGTAGGAATACCAACATGGGGTTTGACTTAGGCAAGCCCCTATGTGGCACAATCCTTGCCCTCTTTTCATGTGTGTAAGATGCGGATATGAAGTGAATTGGAGGAAGATATAAAGATATTTGTTTATTCATGCACTTAATCCATACAATTTTTCAAGTCATAGAAACTAGAGTTTCTAATCAATAAACAAAGTTTCGACAATGGGCCTAGAAGGATAGATGATACAAACTAGTGACCTAGAGCCTGCACTTTCCGATCTGGTAGAGGAGGATAGTCAAGGGTACACTATGACCCAAACCAACTTATTCAAGACCGGATTTTAATCCCATATTTTTCCAACCTTCTATATTTTTGGATTCTATTTTTTTATAGTTTTATTCAATTTGATATAAATCATAACAAATTGTTGCATTTTCAAAGTTTACATTGTCATTTCATTGCATCATTCAAGATTATTCAATTAACAATCATCCAAATTAGTTATCATGCCAACACATCAAAATTCCATTAATAAGGATTAGAACCTTGATCTACCATTCTAACTCTTCTTATTAGGTCTTGTAGTCAAGTGGATTTGAGATAATTTATAATTCTTCTAACCAAATTTGGAAGAGTGTGATCCCTTTCCCCATCAAAATATTTTGGTGATTTGTTGGCTTGAAATTTTGATCATTTTGTGTAGCACCTTATTAGAATTATCAGGACTATAATTTATGATATGGTTGACATGGGTACACACCTAGTGAAAACTAATCCTCACTAGCCCTTGTGTATTCCTCATTTGTTCCTTTAGAAGGCTCACCAAGTGAATTTCAAAATTCACAAGACCATGATGGCTTATTTCATGGTTCACCTAGAAAATATCACACTTTTTAATCATATGACTCATGAATTCCTTGGGTAAGGATCCTAGTAATATTTGTATAGACTTTTCTAGTCTGTGATTATCATATACTACCCTCGCATGTTTGTATTGTGTTCTACATTTGCATTATGTTTCTTTCATTTTACCTTTAATTTTTGTGTTATGTTTGTATTATGGTATGTCTTGTTTCATCATCATGTATACTTCATTTTTGTTTTCCTACATTGCATGTCATACATGTGTGTTCCTTTATTCTTATGTTATCTTTTTATTGGATCTTGAATCTTGGGGGCTAGTGAATCTCCTAGATTCGATGTCATCCTACCTCCTCAATAATTGGATAGTTGAACCCCTCTTGACCTATTCTTACTTTAATGTGAGTCTGAGTGTAATTTCATACTCTCACTAAAGTAAGGTCTAAATGTAGTTTAAAAAATTATCACCTTTTCTAATGTCAAACTAGCTTTTGCTCCCCCTATGTGCTTTGACCTAATTATGCATTAATTGCTCATTTTATAAAGATTCTTGGAAAATCAAACATGAGAAATCAAATTATCCATTTAATATTTTCCCCTAAAAACGTTTAGACCTGAAAAAAGGTGGATCTACTATAGAGCACACTACACCCTAGATCACCTAATTTGGCTCCAAATTCAAATATGTTGGTGTTGGAAATTTATTATTTGAATTTCCAAGATCAATTGTGTACTACCAACTTTTAATTTTTTGGGAAATCAGAATAGTTTCATAAAAATACCAAATATTTTCACCATTGTAATATATGCCACTTTAATGGAGAAAAAATGATCATCCCAAAAGCGGTCAAGAGAAAATCCATTAGGATTATTGTAACATTTCATCATTTAATCATTTTTTCATGTGTTATGTAAATTTCATTCATGTTTTACATGCATTTTGTTTGTGAGAACTAACACTTGTAGGAATTCAAATCAATTCAATTCAAGAAACAACAGATCCTTGAAGGTGATGAGTGTGACTTTAGTCCATCAAGGAGATCAAACATGAGTGATAAGTTGCAACAGGTTGTCAATTATTTACTTTTTTTATCATTAGCCTCTATCCAGCCATAGAGAAGCTCTCTTTTATATAATAATTTTCTATTATGCAGGTAGGAATACCAACATGAGGTTTTCCATAGATAAGCCTCTATATGGCACAACCCTTCCCCTCTTTTCATGTGTACAAGTTGTAGAGCTGAAGTGAATTGGAGGAAGATTTAATGCTCTTTTTTTATTTATACACTTAAACCCTACAAGTGGTCAAGTCATAGAAACTAGATTTTCTCATCAACAAATGAAGTTGTGAGTATGAGTCTGAAAAGATAAAAGCTACAAACTAGTGACCCGAGGCTTGCACTTTTTCGATTTGGTAAAGGAGGATAGTCCAAGGTGCACTACACCCTAGATGCACCCATAATATTTGTCATCCTAGAAAATATAACAAAACACTTTACACAAAATTAGCCCCGACTATTAACCATGAAAAATAATTACTCTTTTCAAACACAAATTTAGACAATCTCCAATCTTTTTCCTTCCTTTACAAATAATATATCTAAATATGTGACCCTTTTCTTTCTCTTTGTAAAATAAAATGAATCAAGAGTTCCTTTTATATAGTAAAAAGTAAAACAAATAATAGTTAATTTAACTTGAATTTATTTATCCCCTTTTAATTTAAAAGAGAAAACTTACTACTATCCCAAACAACAACATACTTTTATTCAACAATATAAAGAATAGCAAAAGAAAGCACCTTTGAAGTAGCCTACTTTCTTTCACAACTCTTTATCACTTTATGTTTTGGCTTCATCGATCCTCTCTTCTAACATACTTCTTCCTAGATAAAAAATGACCAACAAAAATCCTTATAAAACAAAAATCTTATTTTCCCCTTAGTGGTGTCTCCTAATAGACATGTCTTCAAACATACAACTATCCTCACTGATGTCTTCTAACAGACTTCTTTGCAAACATATAGTTCTCATCCTTCCTCTTCTCATACCAATTGAAGGTATTAATAATTAAAAACTTAATTTCAATTATTATTTTTATCACGAATAGAGACAACATATAAAAATTTGAGCTAGCACAGCAAAAATCTCATTTTAAAATTTATAAAATGAACTACATACATACATATAATAGGATTCACAACTGAATCTAACTAATCTAACTAAGTAATCAACAAATAACAAATAATCTCCAAACATTGACTACAACGAAGATCAACTAACCACAACGTTTGTTATCTTACAAGGTTTATTAGCCAATTGTTGATGTGTCCACATTGGAAGATATAGATCTATCATTGGTTGGTTTGGAAATAGAATATCATAATTCTCATACATTTTGAAAATCCTATAGAATGTATGTCGCTTAGGTTGGATTAAATGCTCCAACATGAACAAATGTCATAATCGAATGTTGTGTAAGTGTAAATAGCAGTAGTCACTAGATCCAGTTTGCTATCAAAGTTCACTGTCAACAATCTATAATTAGCTGTCATATTAGTTAACAGATTTGTATGATGCAGTTGAAATTATTTGTAGCTACAAATATATAATCTGTTGATGACGTTCATTATGTTTTTGCTGCTATTATATTTCTGATTGCTTCTATAATAAAAGCCCTCTTGCTAAACACAGGAGATGAGGCTACCACAGAGAGGGTATTCTATGAGAAAATCTCTAGACAACTTAACTGCAACTTCAAAGGAAGAGGAACACAATCGCATTAAGTTTTGCACTTTATATAGAACTCAACCAAACATAAATCTCCACTAGAGTGAACGCTCATCAAAATATCCCTTTAAGATAATTCAAAAATTAATTTCAGATTTTTTGAATTTTCGTAACTTTTGATAATGGGTATATGATTTAAGCTCAAAATGAAAAGACCATACTCCACATTCTAATGCAACACATTATATTTATATATCCATACTACAGTTAACCAACAGAGGTTTCAATAAATGGTAGCTATAAAACAATGGAAGAAATAATCTATGTTGAGCAGCTCATCCATGATCGACAAGAAGAATATATCCCTAATATTATTCTTATTCTTCCATTAAAAAATCTTAACGATCATATAAAACCATGAAAATTTACGCTACAAGGCGATAACGTTTATTACCAACAACTCTTAACATTTTAAAAAGAAGAAAAATATGAAGGAGGACTGGTCTCCATCGAAGTCGACAAGCCAGGCGCCAGCGGTTTACATATGCCCGAATGTAATATATTTTGGCAGATATAATCCAAACAATAGAAGGTTTCTGAGAAAACAGAAGATACTCCGTCTGGTTGAGTGAAAAGAAAATAACAGGTGGAGGATTTTGAGGAAATCTAATGTGATATATTTGATTACTACGTTAGATTACAAGTAAGATGAGTTTGCTGCTTTCTTTTTCGGTTTTGAAACCTACAAAATTTTAAAATTCGTAATCTCTTTATAATATGCTCATATCACACAAACCAATCATGTAAGCGACAAATAGAATTTGCTCGAGATTAACTGTAGTCTCTTTCACTGGTTGGTGACAGCTTGTAGGATATATAGATTATATCTTAGCGACAGGCATTAGATTGTGTCATGCGTTACGAAGTCCACCTTAAAAGACAGATAAAAACGAGGTACATTATCTGAAAATCAATCTTCATGATTTTTGATAAAGGAAAAAACCCTAGCCGCTTTGGTTAGAGTGTCAAGCCCACCCAAAAAGAGTCCCCTGTTAATAAACTGGTATCCTACTATGAAGATTCATAAGACGATTTTTTCGGAGGCCCCTAATGTTAGATAGAACTCTCACTCATCCTTCCCTGCTTTGGATAGAGAAAATAGGCCGAAATTCCCCAGAGACCTAAACCTTGAGAACCATTATTTTAAACCAGACCGTGAGTTTCCTCAGGATATCCTAGCTAATGCCAGGAATGGTGATTTGGATTACTTCAAAATAATGAAATGGGTCTTCCATGAAATTAAAGACCTTAATCTCATAAATAGAGCCATCAATGGCAAGTTGGAGGATTTGGAAGGTAAAGTTAGCTCCCTCATTACTGCAGAGTGCGGGAGGAAGGAGGATAGAATGAGCACCGAGGTCAAGGATAATGGAGGAAAATTCAAATGTTTAGAAAATGAAATAGGTAAAATGAAAAATACTATGAGAACTATTTTGGAGCATAATCACATAATGGCGAAACATAATGCCATCATCATTAGTGCAATGTTTGAGAAAGTAGAGAACTCATAGCAAGGTTTTCTAGTTGTAGATCTGGTTGTGGATAAGGATAAGAATAGTAATGAGGATGCTAGTATTTCCAAGCGGACGAGAGCCAGTATGAAGATGAAGACTCCTCCTACGCCCCAGATGGTTCAGGTCTTGAAGAAGGGCACTCAAGAAATGCACAATCTTGAAACTGAGGCTGCTAAAGCTCTAAAGTTCTTAGGTTAGCTGGGGTTTCTTGCTAGTTTTTTTGTTTGGGTTTTTTTTGGTGGCCCTTGCTAGCCTTGAGTTGGTGGCTGTTGTGTTTCTTGGGCTTTATTTTGATGCAACCTTTTTGTTTATGGTGACTTTAATGCTTATTCTTATCTTTATGATTAGTGTTATCCATAAATTAAAGAAAAAAATAAAAAAAATAAAAAATACAAGTCAAATTTGTTTAAACATATATATATTTTTAAAATTTGTTTTTTTTTACGAATAAGTGTCTATATTATTATCATGGTTCTAAGAAAATTCACCATCAGCAATTCACCGACGGAAATTTCACCGTCAATAATTCACCACAAGAAAATTCACTCCCATGACATTCACCATAGGAAAATTCACTCTCATGACATTCACCACAAGTAAAATTCACCACCAACAAATTCATCGCCGTGGAAAATTAACTTTTTTCCACAAGTAAAATCCACCACCAGCAATTCACCGCCATGGAAAATTAATATTAAAAATGTTAATGCGATGAATTGTTGGTGGTGAATTTTACTTAAGGTGAATTTCTCATGGCATTAAATTTTTCCACGGTGAATTGTTGGCGGTGAATTTTCCATCAGTGAATTGTTGGCCATGAATTTGTCGTATGCCTATTATCATTTATAAAATAGTGTTATAGATATTAAAAAAAAAAAATCACACTTTTAGAGTTTAAATGGGGCATCAGCTTGGAAAATAAAACTAGAGTTGTTATATGAGGAGAGTTGTAGCAGAGAGAGAAGGAGGATTATGATCATCTGATTTTCCAGATATATTAATGAGGTCTACAGTATCTATGAGAAGGTCCCACCCATCTATAAGTTATTCACTTTCAGCTCATGACACAAGCAAAATTGAATATGCATGGTTTCTATATCATTTTTCTCCTTTTATTTTTACTTTTACCTCAAATACAAGTGTGCCACACTTGTATATCTTGAATAGAACCATGTGCAATAGTGTCCCTTACATAGCATTGCACATGATAATGTCTCTAAATTTAAAATTATTTCTTCCAACCCAAAGTGATGAAGTATAAAAATGAGATTGATATAATAGTAGTACCATAATACAACCTCATCCAAATGTACAAATGAGCCACATTGACATGACCAAAAAAAGGAGAGAAAACTATCATTTTGTATGACAAACACAACAATATGTAGACCTGCATACACCAAGGTAGGAACAAAACTAGTGACATAAAGTTAAAATTGAAAGATAGATTTGAGATGAATGATCTTGGTTTTCTACACTACCTTTTTTGGCATCTACGTATGAAAAAATGATTATGGTATTTAACTCTCTGAAATTAATTATTCTTTAGACTTGTAGAGAGGGTTCAGAATGGAATATTGTAAGAGAATTGAAGTTAAGTGAGGTTATGAAATGTGGGAATGTTGATCCCACCTTTTACAAAAAATGTAGTGGTATCCTTGTTGAGACCTTGTAGGATATATAAATTATATTTTAGCTACATGCATTAGATTGTATCTTACACAACATCATAACATTATGGTGTACAACTTAAAGCCAAGTAAGAATGAGTCATATTATCTAAAAATCCATCTTTATAACTAATTTTATCACATAATGAAGGAAACTAAATTTTTGGATAAGACAATTTTTTTTAAACATGAAGTATAGAGATGAAAATGCTTTCATTTTCTTTTTGCAAAGTTTTTTCTGTCAACCATGAAATTTGACTACTTTTAGGGTACTCTAATTCAACTTTCAATTTTTTCTTTAAATATGACCTTTGACTATTTTCAAGGAACTATAATTCACTTCTCAACTCATATCACATATTTAAAATTAAATTTGGATGGATTCTATATATATGCACTCAACCTTTTTGTACTTCTATCTCAAATGTAAGTTTGTCACACTTATATCTCTTGAATATAACAATGTGTGATAGTTTACCTTAGATAGGATTGCACATGATAGAGTCTAAATTTAAAATACTTTCTTCCTATCCAAAGTGATGAAGCATAAAAGTGAGAGCCCTGGATTAACAATAGTTCGATAATAGAACCTCACCCAAATGTCCAAATGATCCACACTGACATGAGAAAAAAACATGGGAAAAAACCTATATTATTTTCAGCTACATAGAACAATGCATAGACCCACACAAACTAGGGTAGGATAAAATACAACCATATATAGTCCCCTAGTTGTGGCACACATTAACACTAACACAAAAGAAAAACATCACTCTACAATTATTTTAGGTGAGCTCAATTATGGAAGCTTCTTTGCAGTTACTACAAGTATGTTCAACAAAATAAGTGTTGGTTGCTAGAAGTAACAAACTATGAGTGTGTTATAGCTCTAGATTCTACAAGTAAAAGTCAATGCTTAAACTTTTCTTACACATGACTACATGTGAGCATACAATTATTGCAGGAGGAGAAAATATGATAGGATATTATTGTAAGTGTAAGGAAAGATATCTCAACATTGCATCCTAATATTAAGAACATGACAAAAATAATTAAATTTAGGTTGAAGAACATAAAATAAAATTTACAAGCTATAGAGGTCAGTTTAAGCCCTAGAAAATATTAAACAGGACCCTAACTATAGTGAGTAGTTTATGGTGACATAAATCTCTGTAAGATCATAAATTCTAAAAATGAGGGTCATTTTTCTTCCTCAAAAAATATTATGGTCTCCAAAATTAAATCATATAAGAGATTTGTAATATTGAGTTATACTTATAGACTAACATACTATTTAAGATTTAAAGTTGTTGAGTTGATCATGACAAGTGCAAGGAATGTGTTATTTTTAACACATGGAGTCATCTTGGCATATAAGTATATTTTGACTAAGGATTTGAGTATCACATTTTAGTTGTCTTATCTCATAGTTTCATAATTACTATTGATTATTTTATGCATTTCTTCTCTTATTTATAAGTAATTTGAGATTGATGTTTAATAGTGAGTTTTGCAGGTATTTTTATGCTATCATATTTACTTTAGATCTATTATTGGATATAATCTTGTAAATTTTTCAACACTACAAATATATTTCACAATTTTAATTACTAAATAATACATCAATTTACTTTGGAGTGTGGGTTTATTCATCACAAAATAGTTTTCTCCGTACAAACAACTATGCAATGGTTTATTTATTTTTCCTTGATTTTCCTTGTAACTATATGAAATAAATTAACTTGGCACATACATCATCTCATATACTAGTGTAGGAATTGAGTTTAAAACCTAATTCCTTTTAGTAATTTCAGTTATCCCTATAATGGAAATACCCTATAATGGTTATAAGTTGAATCAACATTAAATAACTCTTATTGCAATATAAATGTACATAAAATGGGCCCTTTGAGGGGTATTATGGCATTAAGGTTTGATGGGGCTTCTAGAGCTAATCTTGGGGCCTCAAGAGTAGGATGCATCAATAGAGTTGAAGTGGGACTCTTCATTTGGGATTCCTCTTACAAACTCATGGAGTGAACAAATAATGATGCTAAGTTTTAAGCCCTACACATTGGACTCAAATTTTTCCTTTCAAAGGGTATACATTGATTTTTATCAACTTCATTAAAAATAAGAAAATTATAAACTGGAGATTTCAACATTAGGTGAGTGAAATATAGAAATTGTTGATTCAATTTGAGGATTTCTCATTGGCACAAAAATTTAAAGAATCCAAAAATGTAGTCAACCCCATAGCCAACTATAGGATTGAGCAAAGAGAAAAGTTTAGAATATCTATTTAGGTCATCAATTAGGAAGATTTAAACCAAATATTGGAGGTAGATACAACTTTATGAGAGTCATGGTATTCCTCAATATGTCAAATGAGTATTTGATCTATAGAAATACATATGGTTCCTTAAGAATTTAAAAAGGTTTAGTGTTTAATTTTCTAATTCTCATTCTTTGTTTGTATTTTATGTTAAATTTGTATTTTGAAAAGCCTATTTATATAGAAAATGGAAGCTACCTCTTATAATAGCGGTTACTGATAGAAAATAAATATACATAAAATAAAATTAGAATATTTTATTACCTCTATATAAAAAGTAACTAAATATAGTTTAAAAATATAATAGAAAACCTAATATAATCATTAAGAGATATCCTTTACCATGTATACATAAGAAAATTCGGCATTCCAATCTATATGAGAAGAAAACATCTAATATTTTATTCAAATTATAATACATTCTCATTCAAGTATTTTCTTAAACCATAGAATATATAAGTAAAATTATTAATCTCCCTTCGTTGACATATAGTTAGCCCTATTTTGTTATCTAAATTAGTATTCTTACACAAAAGATAGAGTTCCCTTTTGAATGACAACCAATATTTTTTTACTTCAAAATTCTCTAACTTGAATTTAAATATTTATTTTATCTCCTTTTTCTTTACCTATATGTCATTCCTTATTTTATTTAACATATAAATACAAATTACGATTATTTTGAGGACATGGTAACCTCTATTTAAGTGTTTTCCTTTTATTTTCTACCATTTTATCTATCCTATGTCATCTAGTTAGTTTCATACCTCTTATACTTATTCATTTCCACAATAAACCTTTTTCTTTTCTTTTTACCTTTGTTCTAAAATATAAAAACTTATCTCCATCATACAAATTTATATATAACTTTTATATTAGTTTGGTATCATTGAAAACTTAAAAATAATAATTCACTTTGTTTCTTCCTATGCCTCTTTCCTAAAAATTGTTTTTTATAGTTTGATATAATATGTCTCTTTAAATATTTTATAATCACTCCTCTTTCTTCCACATGGCAATGATAATCTTAGGAAATGTATACCCTCTTCTTCAAGTAGTCATCTCCCTCTTAGAAAAATCAACCTGTACCTTCACCTATCCTCCACACTACACTCTTGATTCCTCTTACACATGGTCATAGCCCACTTATAAAACTAAAAATAAATTCCAGCCATAGTGCCTATGAGGAAAAAAAATAATTACATTAGTTTCTAGGTGCACTAAAAAACAAAATTAAAATATTATATGATGTATAAATTTATATTCATGATATAAATTAATGAATATCATGAATTTTAGGATTTTGTGATGCCCTTTTACTTGATGAGGAGTTAATTCAGCAATCAATTGACAAGGTTGGGATCTCTACCACCCAACAAGAAAAATAAGAGATAGTCTAGAGGTAAGAAAAAACACTCAACACAAAGAGAAGAATATATCTTACGATGAGTATGGATGATGACATCAAATAAAATATTTAGTCATAAACTGAAGAATTTACAAGGAAAATAATTGAAAAAATGCAAATTGAAGTTGAAGTGGTTACATAGGAGCATCTAGAACTATTAATGAGCCCCCTCTAGTAGATACTTGTAAATTAGAAAGTTATCTCTAAAGAGTAGGAAGAATAGGATGTTTCTTATCAGGAAGGAGAAGGTCCCTCTAGTCAAAAGGAAGGAAAAATGTCTCTAGTATGGAGATCAAAAAGTTAAAGAAGAAGGAGAAAGAAAAGGAGAAAGAGAAGGAGAAGAATTGTAAAGAAGAGGGTTCAAAGAAGATATATTCCTCTCTGGTGGACTCAATAAATAAATTTTTGGTTTAGGAAATACAAATTGAACTGCTAGTGACTCTATAGTTACTACATGTTCCTACATTTGATGAACAAGTACAATTTTCTAGCATGCATACCTTGCATAATTTGAAGCTTGGTAATGTACTGAACTCCATTGCAAGACAAGAATTGCTACAACAACAAGTGTTGAGTTTTGGAGTCTTGGAAAAAGCAATAAAAGTGTTGGAAGAGAAACTGGAAGAAGCTAGATGATATCATTCATTTCCTCCCACACATAATATGAATCATCTAATGGAATTTTTTGAGACTTATTCATCTCATCTAGAGAAGAAAGGATAAAAAAATTGAATGAAAGAGGATTGAATGATGCCTCCAGGAAGTGTTGAAATGATTTGACCAAGTTGCAATCATGTATAAAGGACATTCAAAAAAGCATGGAGGAAGCCAATGTGTTATATGTTTTTTTTTCTAAAATGGCCAGCTACAACCAAGAGTATTAAGGATCAAATTAGTGCAATTGAAATTTAGATCACTAATGCGGCTACAACATATGATCTCGTACAAGACAGTTATGGTTTCATTAGGGTACAAGTAGAAATTCTTCACTTCTAGATACAACAATTGCAAGATCAAAGGGAACAATTCAAAGGTCATGTGAAAAAATTTAGAGAAGTAGTGAGCATCAAGTTGGCTTCACTCACTGGAATCTTGACAAAAAATAATTATATAGTTTAGAAATACAAGGCACCATCTTCTTTGGAAGATGCAAAAGATACATTTGTGCAGCTGAATTGTCAATTCTAGACCCTAACTACTGCTAAGAAGCAATGGGATATATGCCTAGTTCATCTCAAGGCCATTTACAAGGGAATTCTACCATCAATGTGAGCTATGGTTTATTTTTCATTTTGTTGTTGTGTATATATGTAGAGTAGATATAAGGATAATTTTGTTGATGAAGTAATCAAACTTCATCCTAGAGGAAGAAATAAGAGAAACAAGAGAACCTCTAGAACCATTATTTTCTATTTAAGTTCTAGAATTTTATTGTCATGATGTTGATTAAGAAGACATAGATTAATTTATATCTTTCAAACCTCAATAAATGACAAAAACTAAAAATTAAAACTCCATTATGGTGGCCCAACCTTTCGCCAAATTCATTACATAAAATAAAATTGACTCCTCTTTTACAAATTTTTAACTAAGAAAAAATTGAATTCACCTCCCCTTCAAGCACTATCCCTTCATTTAATTCATTGCAAAAGAAAAAATGGACTCCTCTTTAGCAAATTTAAACTATGACAAAAAGCCTCCCCCTATGCAAGTATTTAAGAAACATCAAAATGAACATGTTGATGTATCTCCTTTGTTACAAGTTTCAAAAATAGCTCTATGTGACAGGCATAAAATTTTAAATTAACAATAAATGCTACTAAAAAGGCCCGTGTTGGATGAATTTTGACCAAGTCAAGGGGACTAGAGGTGTCAAGGGAAATAAAGGAAAATGCAATTGCTACTTGGAGAAAATTTATTTCCCAAATGGGAGTTAATGCCATAGATCAGTGGAAATTGTGTGGGAGATGAGATATGGCATGTACATGTGGGGGTGATTTGGAAAAAAAAAGGTCACTCA
This sequence comes from Sequoia sempervirens, assembly GCA_007258455.2. Lineage (NCBI taxonomy): Eukaryota > Viridiplantae > Streptophyta > Pinopsida > Cupressales > Cupressaceae > Sequoia > Sequoia sempervirens. Next base: position 20,073 of record VDFB02383867.1, on the reverse strand, counting down.
AGTGGACATTGACCAATTTTAGTGAGTACCCTTTGAACAAAGATGACGTCTTTCAAAAAGAATAACAACTTAATGAACAAAGAATAGAAATGATAGTTCACTCAACCCTTCACACCAATAATGATTTCATTACCAATAATAGCTAACCAAATATTTCACCCACTTACCATAAAATTGCAAAGTTAACCATAATTTAATGTGTAGCAATTTCAATTCCGAGTCAGATAGACAATCTGAAAATAGCAAAGAGATTTCAATCACATAAATTTTGGAGATGCAAGTCAAATCACTTTGAATCCAATGCTTTTTGATGCCTATATGGAGGATTTTAATCCAAGATCATGACAACAAAAAACTTGAGCTCAGTGCACAAAGATATAATTGCAAACAATATTCCTAATCTTCCATTATCAAAAGGAATTTTAAAAGAGTTAAGTTGATTACAATATGAGCTTTCCTAAATACCCAAGGAAGATGTAGACCACATATGAGGTGGATTGACAAGTGCCCCATGAAGTGGCACAAATGAGTAGAAAAGTGTCCTATAGGTGTCAACCTTAGGATCACTTGGAGTGTGCAAACCAACAACCTTTATGACCAAGTCATCAACATTGTGTGCCAAATGCTGAGTGATATTTGAGGTGATTTGGAATGTTTTACAACCTCAAAAATTATGTGCATGAGGTTTACCAAATAACTTGGTAACCTCTAGAGGTCTAAAAGGTTGCACATTCAATTAAAAAAGATGTCTAGATTCATCAACCTAATTACAGTTAAGTATAGAGATTAGATTAATTATTCACACTAATAAATGTGTCATTCTCTATTGTATTTGAAATTCTAGGATTATTTGGGGAATGATTCCAATTATGATCATAATCATATTATGTATTATCTATGGTCTATATTGACCCTAGATCTTAGGATCCCTTATATTCTATCTATTATGTGGCTTTGTTTTTGGGAAAACCCCTCATCATGAGGTAGTTTTATTGGGAAAATATAATTAGCATAGGGATTTTCAATAAACTATCATGACCTTTTCATGTTGTATATACTATTTTACTCTACTTTAAAGGAAACCACTCATAGTTGTTGCTAGTAACTACTTTAGGGTGGAGGCATGCATTCCATTGTGTGCTTCACTTTGTTCACATTTTTTGAGCTTGGTGATGCAATTTATTTGGTATATTGATTATTTTTGTAGCATCTTATCATAATTATTAGGAATATAATTCTTGGTATTGCTGACATGAGATCGCACCTAGTGAACATCAAGCTTTACTAGCCCTTGTGTGTTTCTCTTTTTCTACTCTTTTGTAGAAACTCGCTTGGTGATTAATTGACTCCACTAGCTCATGATGGTTTGGTTTATGGGTCACCTAGAAAATATCATACTTTTTTAGCTTGTGACTCATTAACTCCTTAGGTATGGATCCTAGTAAGATTTATGTAAAGCTTCCTAGTCCATGATTGTCATACCCTCCCTTGTTTTTGGCATGTTTACATTGTGTTTGTGTTATGTCTGCGTTATGTTTATATTATGTGATTTTTTGTGTCTTCATTGTGTATGCTTCACGATTTTCATGTCGCATTTCAATTCATATGTGTGTTCAATTTTCTTATATTATTTTACCATAGAATCTAGAATCTAAGGACTAGCACATCCCCTAGATTTGATGACATACTATATCTTCAATGTTTAGATAATTGAATCCCTGTTTGATTTTTGTACTTTAGTATAAGTCTAAGTTTATGCTCTGATGAAAGTGGGGGCTAAATGTGGGATGGAAAATTATCACCCTTGATAATTTCACACTATGTTTAGCTACCCCCTATGTGTCTAGACCTAATTATGCATTTAGTGTTTTCTTTATGAATATCTCTAGAAAATTAAAAAATGGGAATGAAAATAAGCATTTAATATTTACCCCCAATAGTTAAGGCCTCGACAAGGATGTACCTAGATTATGGCACCCAATGACCTAGTCTAGCTTTTTTTGGCTTTAATTTAAATATGTCAGTGTTTTTGAGAAATTGAAAGAATTACATATAAATACAAATCATTTTCAATAGTTTTATCCTAGAAAAATTGAAGAGAAAATTCTAAGTCAATTAATTGAGCAATTGATTAGTCTAGAGTAGAATTACAAGAATTATTGCAACATCTATCTCAGTCAAGCATCATGTCAAATCTATAATATATTTTTATGTATGCTTGTTCATATTTTGTTTTTATTTGTTTTTTGACTAATAAAACATAAAGGACTTCAAATTAAGAAACAAATTTTGATTGAAGGTGATTCAAGTAGATGACTTAAGTCCATCAAGGAAAGAAAATATTAGCAATGAGTTGTAGAAATTTATCCATTTATCACTTGTTTATCATTTAATCTCTACCCAACTGAGGGTAAGCTCTAGTTTTACATCATCATAAATATTGTGGAGGTAGAAATACTAAAGTAGGATTTCACTTATATAAGACCTTATATGCTACAACCCTCCCCCCTCTTTCATGTGTGAAATTTTAATATCTAAAGAAAATTGGAGGAAGATTGAGGACTAATCTCTCATTCATGCATTCAATCCCTACAAGTGGTTAGGACAATGAAAGTGGATTTTATTAACAATAAACAAAGTTTCAACACTAACCCTGAGAGAGAAGGACTTACAAATTAGGAGTAATAGGAATGTGTAATCAAATATTGAATAGTAGCAAGCCAGTCTAGGGCACCCCACACCATTTTCTAGCTATTTCATGCCCAAATTTATATGCCAAGTTCTTTTGTGTCTTCCTTCTGCTTTTTTGGAATTTTTTTCTATTTATATGTTCTATGTTTCTAAAAACTCTCAACAATTTACCGTGTTTTCATAATTGACCTATGAACAACATTGCATTATATAATTCCATCAATTAAAAGTCAATTAATTACATGAACATCATCCCCTCACCCACAAAAAATGGATTAAAACTCTAATCTACCATTGTAGCTCTTCAATTGATTTTTGTATCCAACTAGATATTAAGATCATTTTTAATCCTTAGTGTCCCTAATTGGAAGAACTATCATTTAAGACCTAGATCCATTTTTCTAGTCAAACACGTATAGTCATTTTATTTTTACCTCATTTCTAAATTACATAAAATTGTTTCCCTCATACACCTATCCTTAATAATCTATTTTTGTACTATTGATAATATATAAAATGATCACTTTGTCTATTTCTATGCCTCCTTTTTCTAACAATCTTTCTATAGCTACAAAAAATGCAAGACATCTAAAACTTATATTATCCCTCCTCTCTGCTTTACATGGCCTTGCTAATCTTAGGAAAATTTGGATATTTTGAATAGGTTGATCATTTGAGAAAACATAGAAGTTCAAATTTTGAATTGCATTAATATCCACTAATTATTGATTCAATTTGTTTCAATATAATATAATTTGGAGAATGTGGACTACCATAGCCTTCATAAATTAATTTACTCTTTGCATAGATTTTTCCATTTTCCTCTGGTCTCATTATCTTGCTCTTTCATGGATTCACTAGATGATAAATGATTGCTTTCAATATTTCTGACTTTTGAGTTTTATTTCCTACTTTCATGAAGTTTTCTCATTTATTTACATTTTATTTCTCTCCACATCAATCTCCACAAGTGTTTCCTCTTTAATATTTTTATCCCATAATTCTCAAGTGTACATTAATATATAAAATAATTGATTAAATAAGATTATTTTTTTAATTTCATAAACATAAGAAAATTTGAACAATACTTAGCTGGCAAAAAATGAGAGGGGATTTCTTGAAATTCATATTAATAATTCACTAAGACAAAGAAAAATAAAAATAAAAATCTTTCAATATCCAAAAAATGTTAGAAATATAAATTCTTAATTATTAAAAAATAACATATAATTTCTTAAAAATGTAAAACTAATAATTTAAATGTGCTTAAAAAAATTGCACAAAATAGTTCAAAATATATCTTGTGAGATCAAATTCATGACAATTTTGGTATCAATCATTATGGCTCTAGGAAAATTCACCACCAACAATTCACCATCGGAAAATTCACTACTAACAATTCACCACCAAACAATTCATTGTCATAACAAATTCATCTTGTGGAAAATTTACTACCGGCAATTCATCACCATGGATAATTCATCAGATATACAATTAGAAAATCTGATTTGTGATGATAAAAATGAAAAAAAAATCAATATATTTTATTTTATTCTAGTAAACCAATAATACAACAATATCAGTCATCTCTATTATTAATGCAGTGGAAATTACTCTTTCAATTATTTTTAATTATATATTAAAAATATTAATGCGATGAATTATCAGCAATGATGAATTGTTGGTGGTGATTTTTCCGTCATTATATATGTTTTATATATACCAAAAATATAATACATATTCATTTAATTTGCTTTTTACTGAACTTTTCAATCGTAAGATTAGAATTGAATTGGATATCCAAACCAAAGGGCTGGAGTCTCACCCAATCATAATTACAATCTCAAACTAAAAGAAAGAATATAAAATTCACAATCATAAATACTACTCTCTAACTAATTAATATATGACTTTAAAGAATGAAATATATCCATGACTAAATATTGTTCAATCATCCATGATTGAACAAGGTAATCCATATGATGGGTAACTAGAATTAATCAGAAAAACCTCTTAATATTCCATTTTCTATGAAGGACATTAACTACAAAGGCTATATGTGGCTGGGCAGCAAAAGAGTTTAATAAATGTAGGTTACAATAACGATTTCAGCATACCATAACTCAGCTCAGCATTAGCCTTGTCTGTAAGTTCTTGCAGTTGTAGCCCTCTACATTTCTTACAGAGATCCCTCCCGTTGCAACACATAAACAAGAAATTATTATAATTACCTACTCCAAACCATACTTTGTGTACCAGTTCAATCTCGCCTGTCATTAATTGTCTTCTTGTTTTCCATCTCTGTAACTTCCCTGATGTAGTCTTCGGAATACATCGAGCTTTAACCAACCCAACAAAGCCCACAGCCACTTTATGCTCCTTCTCAATAGAAAGATATATGTTTTCACAAATTCTCTTCATCCTCTCTTCATCTTGGGCTGTGATATATTCATGCTCAAAATTCTGCATTTCAGCAAGGACTACAATCATATTTGTGTTGGATCTAGTTATGTTTGCTTCAAAGGCGGCAGCACAACCTGCTCTCAAACTTTGAGTGCAGCTCATGAAGGCAGTTGTTTCAAGATAGTGAGGATGTACCAAACGATCTCCTGCTCTTAATGTGTCCTTGAGACGGCCAGTGATATATAAATATCGATCATCGCCTTCTGTAATGACTCCCATATCTCCTGTTCTTAAGTAAAAGTTTCCTTTGTCCCAATCTCCGTTTGTCTTTGGCCTTGCAAGGAATACCTGCCAAAAAGATAACAATGAGAAGATAAGATGAAGATAGAAAGCACAAGTGATTATTTTTTATATTACTATAGGTTATAAGGGCACCTCTTTTTATCACTCAATTTCATTTAACATATTCAACTTAAATGAATTTGGAAGACAAAATGGAAGTCTAAGAATCACTATTTAGAATTCAGCCTTTAAATCTTACTATAGAGATCCAAACTTGGATCTCCATCTTAAAACTTGTTTGACCCTGTCATATGAACCCCACCCTTTTGAAATTTTTACTTTCATTTTTTTTTTAAAACAGTTTTAAGAAGTATTAATTTTAATTCAATGATCTTTAATTTTAAATTATGATTTTAATTTAAAAGTATTTCATTTTATTTTATTCACGAATTCAGTGTTAGATAAAATATAAATTTATTTAAGATGAGTATATATATTTTATCTTGTGCTCCAATTTCATTTAAATAAAAAATCTAATGAGTCATCTCTTACATAGATTTTTTTTAAAGTATGTTCCTTTAATTAAATATGCTTTAAGAAGATTTTTTTTAATTTTTTATTGATAATAATTCTATAAAAATCAACATCCTAAATATTTAGCTACTACACCACACCCTTAATAGTGATTTATATTCTATCTTTAACTATAGCTTATAAACATTGTCATCTTAAAAATACTAAGTAAATATATTTAATTTAGAATTAGATTTAAATATAGATTTAGTATATAATAAAATTAGTTTATATATTATTTCTATATTTTTTTTCTTTCCAACAAGGGTGTCCCTGCGATCTAACCCAGCAGCCCAACAACCCATACCTTGGGTACTTGGGGCAAGCTAGGGCAAGACTAGCCCCCTGCCGGTGAGATTCCCCACCCACAAGAAGTCCCACCTCTTAAACCCACTAAGTAAATATATTTTATTATGACTATAAATTTTCTTAAAAACACTAAGTAAATATATTTAATTTATAAATAGATTTAAATATAAAAATTTAGTTTATATAATAGAGAATATGTTTTATTCTATAATTTTATTTTTTAACTTATTAAATTTAAATTCTTTTATATATATAATAAAGAAAAAGATTCTCAATAAAACAAAATAATTCTTAAATAAATATTATAATTCAAAATTAACATCTATTAATAATATTTAAATAAATATATTTGAGTGAATATTAATTATTTTTTATTAACTTGTTAAAATTGTTATAATAAACTTTATTGCTAATCCCCTTTATCTTTTGATAAGTACTATTTATAAAGATTAAAACTAATTCCATTAATTTCAGTTAGTAATTCAACATTTTGATGAATATATTATAGATACCTCGTTTGTTAGCCAAGGGTTGTCCAGGTAGCCGTCTGCATTGCTTGGAGATGAGATCCAAATTTCACCTTCTTCGCCAGCTTCTACTTCTTCACAAGTCTTCGGATCAACAACTATCATCTCAATACCCAGTTCCGATTGTGAACAAATTCTTGCACAAGGAAAAAGGTTTCTGTAAGTAGGAGCTTGGCTTATATTGGGGCTCCATGCAGTGGACACAAATGTACAGTTTTCTGCAAGTCCATAGGATGGAGCCATGGCAGAAGCACTCAGACCAAATACCGAAAATTTCTTCACAAAGCTTTCCACAACAGTACCATATATTGGCTCATTAATCACTATAAGATTTCTGAGGGTCTTCAGATTCAATTTCATGAGAGGTTCTCCCTTAGATCTACTTCTCATGTAATTTTGCACAAGAGGAAGGGCAAAAGATGGTACTGGTGTGCAGGTGGCCTTGTATTTGCTTACCATTTCCAGCCACAAGGTTGGCCTTTTGATGAACATGAATGGAGAAGTTAAAATACAGGTTGCAGCACTAACAATGGTAAGGAGAAGGAACATGAGGCCACAGTCATGGTACTGAGGAAGCCATGAAACTATGACACTCCATGGCTCAAGATCGTATGCTCTTCTTGCTGCTCTTACATTGTGTGCTGCAGATCCTGCTGATATCAAGACTGGCTTAGGACTGCCTGTTGCTCCAGAAGTATACTGTATCAAAAAGAGGTCTCGTTCTCTACACCCATTGTACTTGCTCTCACCCACTCCATTCATTAGTGATGTCTCTTGTGCAGTTGCTTTGGATAAGGCTACCAGTGATATCCATTGCATTTTCTTCAACAAAATACCCACTTCATCATCATCTGTGTGCTTCATGACACTTGAAATATAGGCCGGATGAGCTATGGCAGCCTTGGGCTGAGTCTGTTGCAGTATCCTTACAAACTTACGGCAATCCTCCTACAAGAAAGAAAAGCTTCCTATTATTCGAAATATGATAGCTTTATTCTTTAAATTTTAGGTTTTTTAAAGCTTGTAGAATTGACTCTAGAATTCCATCATCTTTTTATTTCAAGACGATTTAAAAGGAAACCATTTATCTATATCTACATCTAAACCTAAACCTATCTATCTATGTTTATAAATAAGCAAAGCATTCACTACTTTTATCTTTACCTTAGAAGAGAAGGATGGATGAGGAGGAAGCATGGGAACACTCACTAGCCCAGCTCTTTGGCACCCAAATATGATTCCCACAAATTCAATCCCAGGTGGGCAAAGAATCAACACTGTGTCACCTCTTTGAAGTGTACTCATAAGGTTTGAGGCAATGGTGGATGCAGAAGCATGAAGCTCCGAGTATGTCAAACTGCACTGCTCATTGCCTGCTTCGTCCACCCACTTGAAAGCAGGTTTATTAGCCAAATGCAGATGTTTAGCCCACATTGGAAGATACAGATCCACCACTGGTTGGTCTGGAAATAAAATATCATAATTTTCATACATTCTGAAAAATCTATAGAATATATGTTTCTTCTACTTGGATTATAAAAGATCTCTTGCCAAACACAATAGATGAGACTACCACAGAGATGGTATTCTATGAGAAAAGCTCTAGGCAACTAAACTGCAACTTCAAAAGCAGAGGAAATCAATCAGGTTAAGGATTCTAATTTATATAGAACTCAACCAAACATAAATATCCACTACACTGAACATTTCGCAAATAGTTTATAATGACCTTAGATAGTTCAAAACTAAACTTTAGATCTTTAGCAGTATTTGAAGCTTCTGATATATGTTGTACGCTCAAAATAAAAGATCGTACTTCACATTGTAAGGCAACACGTTATATTTATATGTCTATATTACAGTCAATCGACGGAGTTTTCAATAAATGGTAAGTATAAAACAATGGAAGAAATAATTTATGTTGAGAAGCAGAGGATATCCTTAATCTTATTCTTATTCTTCCATTCAAAAATCTTAATGATCATATAAAACCGTGAAGATTTATGCTACAAGGCGATAACGTTAATTACCAACGTCTGAAATAATTTAAAAGAAAAAAATATTTAAAAAGGCTGTGCTCCATCGAAGTCGACAAGCCGGGCGCCAGCGGTTTACATATGCGCGAACGTAATATACTTTTGTAGGGATAACCCAAACAATGGAAGGTAATATTCCGAAAAAAAAAGAATATCCTCCGTCTGGTTGACAGAATATAAAATGGCAGGTGGATGATTTCGACGAAATATAATGTTAAAGTTTTAAGTTTTATAAAATTAAGCTTCAATAAAGATTAAAAGTGCCTTGGTTTTTTTTCTTGTTTGTTTGCTTTTTTAATTAATTTATTTAGGAATGTTGACCTTTTTAGGGAGTTATAATTGGCCTTTCAAATTCTAATTAAGTTTTCATCTCATATATTTATGAATAAATTTGAATATTGAATGTATAAGAATGTATTTCAAGTTTTACATTAATATAAATATTTATGAATAAATTTGAATATTGAATGTATAAGAATAAATTTCAAGTTTTACATTAATATAAATAGTTTAGTCTAAAATTCTCCAATTTATTTTTTTATTTTTTATTTTTATCCTTTTTTCTTGTTTATATGACATTCCTTCTTTTGTTTCACATATAAAGACAAATGAGGATTCTTTAGAGGATATGGTGACTGAATTTAGAATTTTTTCCATTTAGTTTCTATTATTTTAATCTTCCTTATGTTAATTCTTCCACATATATCATCTAGTTAGTTGCATGTATCTTCTACCTCTTCATTTCTACAAGCAACCTCTTTGCTTACTTTTTACTTCCATTCTAAAATATGCAAACTTATCTCCCTCATGCAAATTTATATGCAATTTTTAATTGTTTTTGTAGTATTTTAAAAAAAATCCACATCTGTCTCCTCCTATGCCTCTTTCCTATAATAATTTTGATTTACCTAGACAAAATATAACTTTTTCAATAGTTTATAATCCCTCTTTTTTCCACATGGTTGTATTACTCTTAGGAATTGTATATTGACAAGTCTCTCAAAGGATCATGTCTCTATTGGAAATATCAACCTATATCTCAACCTTACCTCCACACTACCTTCTTCATTCCTCTTACACATGGCCCCAACCCTTTTTGAAAAATTAAACTAGATCCCACCGAAAGGGGATGTGCGAAAAAATATTAATTATATAAGTTTCTAGGTGTATTGAAAAATAAAATAAAATCATCCATTTTACACTTATGAGGAAACTACCTCACCTAACATTTGTAATCAACAAGTTGGGGCAATTATATTTAAAATTGAATTTATGTACCCTTCAAGAAATTGAATTATGAAAAAATGATATAATAAAATATTCATATTATTCATTGATGAATTGCATGATATTTAAGATTTCATGATGCCCTTCGATTAGATCTCCCAAATTAACTTGAAATGTAAGCCCTTTCTCATTTCTAAAAGTGCATGGTTCTGCATGTAGTGATATTGATTCACACAATTTTATTCCAATACAAGTGGAATTATATTAAACATCGAAAGCCTTGTTCCATTTTAATTTTAATGCGCTACTCTCTTTCTTCACATCATTGTACACAATATGTTGTTCATCTATTTTTATATGAATCACATTTGTTATAGAACATAATACTTACGATCTTGAAACCCAAATTTTCGAGTTCATCTTCAAAAATTAGTATTATCTAAGGGGATGCTAGATACAAACAAATCCTACTTTCCCAAACATAGAAATATATTGTATGTGCATGTAGAGCTTTAATTATTCTCCTTTTTACCAATATTCTATAATTTAGTCATCACCAATTAAATATATGTCCATCCTTTTTCTATCTCAAATAATTATTCATATATAACTAGAATAATAGTTTTTCTATAAATGACTATCTCATGATATATTTATAAGGGTTTATTCTACCTTCATTTCACTCCACTCACCATTTTTTTATCTACACACTATTGCGGTTTATCATCTTAATTCATAATTCTATTTAATAGCTTATTTTTTAACAGCATGCACCCTTAGGATTATGAATCTTTGACATAATATGAGACTATGTGATTGAGAAAATGATAGCTTTATGACCTTTGCAGACCAGCATGGTAGATATTATTTACTCTAATTGACCTATGTAAAGTGATTGGAATATCACTTACAAACACACCACCCTCTTCTTATGCACACTTCCCAACTATCAATACTTATCTATATCATATTAATTAAACTATACCATTTCCCCCTAATACATTATATAAGATTTTGGATATTTAGTTATATAAATATGTATGTGCAAGGTAAGGTGTCTATTTAGAGGTGAATAACCATGGAATAATTATATATCATATATCATGGACAACTCTTCTATCATTCTTATAACTCTTTGACTTGATGTACATGACACATGTCCATTATTATAATGTCACAACACACTTAATCTACATAAATTCCCATATCTAAACTAACTAAACATTGTCCATGCACGAAGATTTCATAGCTCTTTTTCATCAAGGATACTTTCTAAGGGTTAGGATGTGAAACTCTTTGTAATTCTACTCTTTCCACCATTTTAATAGAAAATAATTTTATTTTATTTTTATCAAAAGGCCACAGCCAAGAATATATTATAGATATTACTTAATTACATATAAATCTAGAATTATAATACTAGATGAATAGAGTATCACATTTTTCCCAGATAAAGGACACAAAATGGCACCCATTTACATGTTGTAACAAGAAGATACCATTGTGTAGATCATTTGAAAGCCTAGCTATAGAATTTTCCCCTTCCTCTTAATCATGAGAGATTCTCTGCTTTCTCATTTTTCATTTTGTTTTGGTTATACAATAGTCCTTTTATTCAATTAAATAGAAATAGTTTGAGCCTCATTTGTAATTATGCTCTAACATGCAGCTCTATGTATATCAAGGATATATCATTGAATGTGAATGAAAGGATTATATGATGATATTGTGTGATGGAACCCACCTCCCTTCAAGTACACAAAAATCCACTCCAATACAAGGTAATAGGGGGAAATAAGATGTGTTGTTGTAAGAAACTTCACCCAACCTTTACAAAGGTCTACACTTTTGTTATAGGTCAAATAAAAGGTTTAATTGGCATAAAATCAACTATCGAGATAACAACTATGTTGTTGTCAAAAACACAATGTTACTACAAGCATTTATGGTAATAGCTATAGGTGACTATCAATAATCTCATAATTATAAAATATTCAAATCTTCAACATGGAATTCCACACTTTCATAATAGAAAACTCATTACATATGCTACTCACAACACACGTACAAAAGGAAATAGCTATAAAGAGAATAAAATTATATTCTATTTAAAATGTAAACTTTTACACTCTTTTACATGCATTTACACAAGTATATGCAATACAAAACTCCCTCTCTTATTCCTCTTTTCCTTCTTCTTTGTCTATTACATGTCTATACATGTCCTCTATTTCTTTTTTTCTAGCTTCTCACTATTCTATTCACTCTCTCTGTGATGGGTTTCTCTGCTTGCTATTGTAGTGTAGGAAATTGTCTACCTTTACAATTTCATTCTATGTTTGGATCCCTTAATTTATTGGACTTAATTTAATAAAGCTTCTAATTTTTTAAATTATGCATTCCAAAGCCTTATTTTTCCCATTTTCTAAAAGGAGAACTAGAATTAAATAAATTCATTTAATAATTAAATCACCATAGAATATGTGTCTCTTGGACTTACAAGCCAAGACCCATTTTCAATTTTTTCTTGGTGACATTTTAATGATTCAAATTGAAATTGAAATTATTGGCTTGTGAAATCTAATTTTTGGGAATTTAGACAAATACCTATAAATACATAGTCTTTTTATCATTTGAAATCTAACTATCAAGAAGCAACATTCTAAGATGCACTATCAAGTATTTTCAAGAGAAAATATCATTGTCAAGAGCATTTAAGAGAAAATTTATCAGTTATTTGTTGCAGCAATTAAGATCCTAACATCATGTCCAAGTCTATGTGTTTTCATGTCATCTTGTGAAGGCTAAAATTCATTGTTCATCCTAAAGCATCCAAGCATTTCAAGTTTCTAAAACAATCAAGCAAAGAAAGATCAAGTTCCTTGAAGAGATGTGTTTGACTTCAATCCTCTAAGGAAAGCCATTGAAGGGTTGTGAGTTGTAGCAAGCACTATTCATTCATCATTTCCTTTATTTTTCATTATCTTTCTATCAATATTAAACAACCAAACTTGGGATTTAACCAAGGAAAACCCCTATACCAAACAATTTTTTTCCTCTTTGTGTATGTGCAGATTATAGGTGGATGAAGAATTGAAAAGATCTTGAGGAAGTAATTTTTCATTGTTGTAAGGTAGAAAATTGTCATCACTAGGGTTTAGGACCTAGGACAATAAACTTTCTATATTCCACATTCAAGGATGCCCTAGAGATCTCAATCTAAATCTAGTAATGGAAAAAGTATCCTTTTTCCCTTACTTGGTTTGATAATTGACATTAAAACTAAACTAATGATGTCTTGGATTGGTTTTGTAATGTGTTGTACACATTCACACTATTCCAAGACCTTTATTTCACTAAAACATGCCTTAATTGATCCTTTTCAAAGGTGTTGCAAAGTTTTGTAACACACTTTCACACTTTTCTAGGATGTATTTGCTTTTTTAAGCATAATGGGCCCCTTTCTAAATAAAATATACATAATGTGTACCTTGTTTAAGTGTTGTAAAGTGTTATAAGGCACTTTTTCACTTATCTAGGTGGTCATTAATTAATTATGGTTAATTTTAGTTATTAACCCCTTCGAATTCAAATTTAAGCCTTAATTTTGACACATCTCGAAGATCTATCCTGACAATCATAATTTAATTAACAAAATATTTCATTGGGAAAAGTTTGGTTCTAGTAAGTTGAGCAAGGCCCGATTTTCCCTTGATAGTGATCATAACGCCTTTAAATTCAACTTTAAGCCTTAATTTTGACACCTCCCAAAGATCTATATTAACAATCATAATTTAATTAACAAAATATTTCATTGGGAAAAGTTTGGTCCTGGTAAGTTGAGCCATGACCCATTCTCCCTAGATGGCCAATGGGTCCTCCATTAATAGGACCCCCCTTTTTCAGTTGATCTAAAATGGGTTTTCAGCCTTCTTTCAATCTCCTGGGGTTAGGTCCTAGTAAACTGAGCCAAGACCCATTCACACAAAATGGCGAATGGGTCATCCCTTAATGAGACCCCCTTTTTGAATTTCACTCTAGTGGGAATTTAATAATGTTTCTTTCTAGATCTATTGTTGGCATTAATTCTTTGAATTTCGGGGTTAATCTCCTAATTTAGTATAAATAAGGGCTTAATTCACATTCTTTCTCCTAAAAATGTCTAACAATTCATTCTAAGTCTTCAAGAATTCAAATGACTAAGTGTTATAGCATTTCAAGAGAATTCATAAGGAATTTCAAGGTAGATTTCAAGATTTTGTTGCAACAATTTAAGACAGTTCACCTTGTCAAGGGTTTAATGCATCATGCATGTGGTTGAGCTAAGATAGTTAATGTTGCATTGATGATCTATTTAGAAGCATAATTTGACATCCAATATCTACATTCATCATGTCCACTACATGTTAGATTGCAAATTTTTATTACAAGACATCTTTCAAGGTATCAACACTTTATTATTTCATGTTTCATGCTTCAATTTCCTTATTTCATCATTTGGTTTGATTAACTACAATGGGTTTGACTAAGGAAAACCCCCATTCACTAACAAACAACAATTTTTTCTTCCCTTGAGTGTGTGATTGCATATTTACAGGTTGAAGATCAAGTTGAACAAAATTGTCAAAGTTGCAAAGTTGATAAAGTTGTAATTGAAAGTGAAAGATCATACATCAAGAAACAAGACCTTGAAATTAGTTTTCAAAACCCTAAAAGGACCCATTCGCCACTGAAGGTGAATGAGTCCTCTATAGCTCAAAACCAACTTTTTGGCTAGGCACACTGCTTTTTTATGCTCTAAAATTCCCCCCATAGTTTCTATAATAGTTAGGTAGAATTTCTAATTGCTATTTGCATCTTACTCTACACATAATTTAGTGAAACATCCCTTAGAAAAATATGTTTTGTCATACTGGGTTTTCTTTCTCTACCTCATCATTGCATTTGTAAATGATTACCTAATCAGGCCTTGTTTCTGGGACTCATATTTGCATAATAATTTTGCTTCTCCCTAAGTTGCACTTATGAGGGGGTGTTGGTGTAATTAATATTTAATTACACTTTACATAAGTTTACTTAGGTAATTATTTAATTCCTAGGTTAATTAGTTGTCATCCTTATCTTGTTGAGCTATCTTGTTTCTCAAGATAAGATTAGGGTTATGCATCTTTGATTTTATAAAGAAAATCATTATCATGTAATTATTGAATTCTCGAATAATAATTATTTGCACATCTTCTTGCAAATCTCTAATTTTTTTGGTTTCTCTCTTCTGTGGAAGGATATTCTGGTTTGCAAATCTAATCTTGGTTTCTAACACTAAATGAATGAAATATGTAGAACAAAAAGAGATGGATAAAATCTGAGCACACCTAGGAAATATGTGATTAATTTGGAATGTCTAGAATAATTATTGATTATTTTCCTCAAGCTTGACATGACTCATTCGCCATCTATGGTGAATCAATCCAAGTTCTGATGAATTCTTTTAGAAACCTGTTTCTGACTACCGGGAGTTGAAATATGAGAAAATAATTTTTTAGGCCTACAAGTGGGACTCATTTTCCATGGGTGGATAATTATTCCACCTACAAAAATTTGGAAAATCGAATGAAGATTCTGTGGAGTTAGATCTGCAATTCTGTCTCCTACAGGTCTCCACTTCTGAAACTGTTAGAATCATATCGAAAAATGACTTTTTGTTGATGTCTTGACTTGAATGAATTTTCAACTTGATCTTCAATGATTTACAAGCTTCCAAAGGACCTAAATCTACAAACACACAAGAAGAGAAGAAGAAATGTTGATTGTTAAGGCATGGGGGTTTTCCTTGGTCAAACCCTGTTTAGGTAATTAAACCAAAATGATGAAATAAGTGAATAAAACATGCAATAATGGAATATATTACCTTGTCACGATGATTTATCTTGTAAGTCTACAACAATACATGTAGAATCAGCCCTTGAATTCTCTAGAATGCTACCTTGAAGACTTCTAATGGAGAAACCCTAGTTTGCTCTACTTGGATTAGAAGATAGAAGATGAATTAATGATAATTGATGTATGAATGAGGTGATAGATGTCACTGGATGAGATAATGGATGTGAAATTAGGATATAAATACTTATTTATAGATAAGTGTGCCTTAGTACTCAATTATACCTCATCATAGGCTGACATGGAGTGAAAATAAACTTTAAATTTCATTTCCTCCCACTCAAGTGTCAAAATGGTGGATAGATAGGATTCATTAACCACACATGGAAAATGGGTCCCATAGGGGCCATTCCAACAGCTAAGAAGCCAACGAGTTAGGAAATAAGGTCTAAAATGCCATCTTGTCAGGTATTTGATCAATTAAAGCCTTGGGATGCACAATATGGGTCAATTAGGACCTATTAGTGATGATGTAAATGTTGGATAGGGCTTGGGACACATAAATCAATGTGAAAGTATAATTAAATTCACTTTACAACACTAAAATGAGGTCCACCTAGCCTATAAATACACAAGAATCAATGTGAATGGGTATGTGTAGGATCATGATGGGTATTGTAGCTGACGACTTTTTTTTACCCAAAATTGATGAAACGAAAAGGGTTTTTAAAAGAGATTCTCAACTTTCCAAGAATATAAATTATGCTTTACTTTGAATTTAATAAGTAATTATTATTCATTTTCTATTCAAATTATGACTAAAGTCCTAATTGATAAATTGTTTGAAAAACATCTATAGCTTTCAAACCGTATCACATTTTTTGAATCCAAAACATGCATCACATTCTATTCTTTGCATACTGTAGGATTAAAAAAAGAAAAATTGAATTTCATGAAGTTTTACCAAGTTAAGGTGGTCAGACATACGATTTTTTATATTTTTTAAAAGTTGTAATAAAAAATTCATAATTAATTATTTACTTGAAAAAAATTACCGAAAATGCATCACATTGGGACATGCGTCCTCTACTTATATATAAAATATTATAAAAAAAATATTATCATTTTATTGTGGTTAGGATGGTCAGACAGACACCTACTTCTTATTTTTTCCCTAAAATTTAAGTACTACTGCATTGAAATTTCAAATTTTCACCAAATAGATTTCTTTTTTTTAAAACAAACCTAGTAGTTTAGAAACTACATTCAATTTTTATAGATTCTATTCTTACATATTTTTGAAACAATATAGATAACTTATTCAAATTTTTATGTCAAGTTGCCTAACTCTGATTTTTCTAATTTTTTGCCACTTAAGGGCCTGTTTTTTCCATGATGATCCTGCACATACCTAAATGTGTAAATCACACTACAACACTAGTTTATCATTAAGTTTACATTAAGAATCTTCTAGATTGATGTAATGATGTAATTAAAAATAATTTATAATGTTGAATTAGCAAGAAATAAGTTAATTAAGTCTATACAAGCATTAAAGTATTTTACAAGACATTACAACACCTTTACAAGACGTCATTAAAAGCGTGCTATTTGATTTGCAAGGGTCCAAGACCTAGTGTGGATGCATAAAATACCTCACAACACTAGATTTAGGGCCTCATTAAGTTTGTTTAATCCCATGTCAAGCAACGGGTCCAATTTTCTATGACACATTTAGCCCCCACTTTAGTGAGAGGATGAATCTACTTCAAAATCACACTAAATTAGACATTCAAGAGAGATCCACATGCACAGATACATATGAAAAAGAATGAGAAAGATCAAAGGAGGTTGCCAAGCCCCTAGGATCCATGATCCTAAGTCAAGACCCCAAGATACAAAATCATGCAATGGCAAGAATCAAGAGAGATAAGATTGAAAATATGTACTCACTCTGGGGTGTGAGAAAACCCAGAAAGAAAAAGGTGAGAAACAAACGCTAGTTGGTATGCACTCACAAACACAAAAGTGGCTATGGGGAAAAGTCATGCCACTAGTTGGGATTCCCATTCAACCATGTTAAGGCTATACCCGTTGATAACTTTAACAAGGCGCCATAATGCAAAATGAAATGTAAATGTTGGTTTAAGTTTCATGAGACAAGCAAAATAGGATGGCACCATAGGAATGCAAGTTGTGTTATGAAAGGTTGCAAAACAAATAACATGGCTCCACAGGCATGCAAGTTGTCGAATGAGAATGTAATAAATGTAATGTGAAAGATTTTTCAAAGGAGTCTTGTTCAGTTTATGTGAGGTCACTTAGGGAACATTGTGTCTAATGTCTTCAAGAGAGGACCAATCAAAGAATAGTATATTCACAACTTAGGGGATGTAGTGCATCACATAAAACCACAAAGAGGAATATAATATGCTAATATAGATCACACTTATGAAGGACATCACACCCAATGTCAATGAAAAAGTGAAAAATGCATCACATAAACAACAAGGCTAGACTAAGAAGCATGAATGCACAATGAAATAATGGTAATGTATGCCCCCACTTTAAAGGAATTGTTACACATCTTTCTATGAGTAATTACTTGAAAGTAGAGAAGAAAAGAAGAGGAAAGAAGAAAACAAGACAAGAGAGCCAACCTGGAAAGCTCTATCCCAAGTCATATGTTTTGAAGCTAGGCTATGTCATGTCAAGGGAAATAAAAATAAAGAGAGTATGCCACATGCGAATCAATATTAAGACATGTCATCCACATCTCAAGCTTGCTCTTAAATGTTCATGAAAGGTTAACAACTAGTCAAAGGAGACAACAACAAGTGACATACAAGGGAGAAGGTTGTCTAACCCATTGGCCCCCACTTAGTGTAGGACAAAGGTGAGCCTAAAGTGGATGATGATATGTTTACCCTTGCAATGGATGCAATACATGCAATAGTGAGAATGTGATTATCCTACAACTATTACATGGAAAGGAGCACCAAGTAAGGTTATTAATTTGAATAAGAAAGAGTTTTGGAGGAATATTGTGTAATAGTATTGATGTTGTGTGAAGGATTGTTGATCTCAATTAAAGAACAATAACCAAGACCATGAGTTGTTTTTTGTGTGTTAAGTTCTATAGGGTTGCAGATGCCTTTCTCTTGAGCACCACATCTTTTTCCATTATACCCAAGTTGTTTCATGAAGTCATATCCTTTTCCATAACGCTTTTTTAGTGTTTTGGAATCAGGTAGTTGTTTGTTGTTGTGTTTGTCAAGGATTGTTTGAGAGTTGGTGGCATTGTCTAAAGTGATTGAGGGGGATGTTTTTGAAAAGGTGTTCAAGTTTTGGGTTGACATGATGGCTGATTGTTCTTGGTGGTTGTTCTTTTGTGTGAGCATGTATTCGCCCATAAATGATGGTGTGAATTCTAAGGATTCCCAATCTTCACCAAATAATTTAGATTTCCATTCTTGGTTGTTATGTTCAATTTATATGTTGGAAGTGGGAATCAATGTGTTTAGAGTACTTGTAACCCCTTTTTCAAGGTTCAAGCAACTTTCAGGCTTGGGATCAGCTTCAACTTGATAAATTTGATTTTTATAGACATATTTCATGATATGATGGAGGGTTGAAGGCACTGCATTCATCTTATGAATCCATGGTATGCCTAGAAGAATATTGTATGAGAGATCATAAGGCATGACATGAATAGGAGTTTGCAAAGTAACCACCCCAACTGTAATAGGTAAAGTGATTATACCGAGTGGTTTCTTTGTTGTATTATCAAATCCTTGAATAGTGATGGAATCAGGTATTATTTTTTATCTATGAACTTCTAAGTGATCAAGGAGAATCACACCAGACACATTAAGAGAAAAACCATTGTCAATAAGAGTCCTTTTTATGCCACTTCATTTGTATTGAGCAATAATCATAAAGGCATCATGTTGTTTTCATAACTCCAAAGAAGGGAGCTCATATTGATGAAAATTAATGTCAAGATTAGTGTGATTCAGTTTATGAATTAAAGCTACCACATCATTTGAAGTTGTACCAAGAGGAACTGCAATTTGTTGTAAGGTTGTTTGAAGAGTATTGTTGTAATTTGGGGAGGTCTAAAGTAAATTCCAAAGTGAAATTTTTGT
>VDFB02383866.1:0-20153 GCA_007258455.2 Sequoia sempervirens | reverse complement strand
TGTCACTCAATATACCTTCCCAGTGATAATGTTTTCCTACCATGATCTAAGTGATTGGGTAGAACATCCAGGTCCTAAAAGTGAAAGCCTCTTCCAATCCCATCACCTTGCCTAGGAGTGTGATAATATCATAATATTCCATCTTGAAGTCACTCCTATGTAATTGCTCTAGGAGATTAGAATAATGTGGCTTAGGTTTAGCAATCCAGGAACTTTTCATCATATCCAAAGCCCTGGAGGAATCCTTAGCATAAAACTCATATGCCTCTTTGATGTTAATCTCCTTAATAAGCTTGTGATGGGAACCAATATTGAAGGTTTCAGCTATAGATTCTTCAGTCATATTGTCCATTACCATTCCTTGTAGACCCACTATTATTCTCTTGTCTGCATCATAATGTTTTGCACATTCTAAGACTAATTCAGGGTACAATAATGTGGGTGGAAACTTTGATGCCAGAGCCAAGCCTCTGTGTGTAATGATTTGTGCCTACTGGGTAGGTGCATTGCCAAACATCCTTTAATGGAAATCATCATAGTCAACATGCCCCATATTTGTGTCAACTATCTTGGACCATGTGGAAGAGATCCTTGACTCAAGATATATCCCTTTGAAGTCGTACTTCATTCTCTCTGCTCTCTTCTTGACCTCTTCTTGCACAAGTGAAGCCTTTGTCTTGGAAGTATTTCCTAGACTCAAAGTTGCCTGCATCTATTAGAAAAACATAATAATCACCATGATGTTAATCATTGATAAAATCAATATTAAAAAAAGACGAGAAAATACACATGTTCCTTATTAACCTTTAACACTCTTTATTAATCTTAAAATCCAATGATAATCTCCTAAAAGCTCATGCATCTTAGGATTTCAAAGGTTGGAAATAATTTCAAAAAATCAACCCTAAGACAGATTCTCTGAAAGAACTAGAGCCCAAAAAATCCACCCCGGGGTGAAATCCCCGAGAGGTCATGCTTCACACAAAATTTGAGTTACAAACTTATCCTGGATGACACATGATCCTTTATAAATGAAAACACAATATCCAAGCCTGGATTTTCTCATACAAGAACTCGAACTTTTGGGGACTTAGGAGGAGTTGTGGAGAATCTGAGGGACCTCTGATTTTCAAAGTGGATTAAGGTTCAGAAATTCCAACCTGGGATGGAATTCCTGAAGGATTTATCTCAGTACACACCTTAAGTTGTAAACCACATTCCCCAATGACGCATGATCACTTTTACAACCTCTAGTGCCTTCTCACACAAACTTTGTTCCTTTCTTTTCAATACCTTCAGGATTTCCACACCCGCATGGACTCGGAGAATCAAAGGCTAAGTGGATTTTCTGAAGGAACTTCCTTTGGGAAATCTGTGGTGTGGCGAAACCTTCGAAGATAATGATGTCCCTCGAAATCATTCCTAAATCCACTTAGATGGAACACTTCAAACCCGGCTCAAACTCAAACTTGGTCAATATGGTGTATAAACGATCCTCGAGCATTTGCATGGTGGACGAATTCAGAAAAGTCGAGCAAAGCAGGATTTTATGAGAGGATTAATCCTCGAAAAATCCAAGGGTCGGGGAATTCTTTGAAAGGCTTCTACTTCGATTATTCTTCAAGATTTCTTTCATGTTATGTTTTTCATGCAAAACCTAAGTGTTTCTCTCTTCATATTCTAATTCAAATTTATGATTCCTCACTCTTTCCCAAGAACCAACATTCATTCCCTTTACTCCACAATGCAGATCAGGACACTACACCAAGGTACCACATTTCCCCTTTATCAATTTTTAAATTTAAACTAGTTAGGGCGCAGTGAGAATGACTAGGACATATATTACACCATTGATGTTAGGTCATCATCCCATTGATTTTCCTACTTGCGTGAATTTGCAGCTTACACGAGATTCAATAAAACACCATCATTCGGATTCTAAATCGCGTGACACATGAAACCCTAGTTGAAGACTGCAAGCGGATGACAATGATGAGACAAACCCTAGTGTGCATGAAACAACAATCAAATCTTGAAAGGAGCCAACAAATAACGTCGACCTTCACAAAAGACCCATCAAAGCCCACATAATCAATCAAAAATGCACATTCATATTTAACATGAACCATCATGAAAGCATGATAAAATGCAGGGCTCGCCATTAAATCATCATACAAAGTTAAAGCTAGGTCATAATCATAAAGCAAAAGAGGGGTAAAACCCTACCTTTGAAGAGTGAAAGTTGGGAGATAAGTAACCAAGTGCACCTATGGATTCAAACCAAAATGCCAATAGCAGGGCCGACACACCAAATGCAATCACCAATCGTGGAGGAAGAACAAACTCTTTGAATGCAATAAGTCACAACTCAAAATGATAGAATATCACTCGAGAAGTCCCCAAATAACCCCTCGATATCACATTAATTGTGCCTACCTACCCATCCTTAAATGCAGTGTCATGACTTCTAAAGACTCGGAAATGCAACAAGTTGGAGGATTCAAAAAATTTGAGCGAGGCTGAATTCTCCAAAGGGATTAGACCGCGAAAATTCCAAGCCACCTCGGATTTTCTGTGATGACTCATCACTCAGAAAATCAGTCAAAAGGTAGAATCTCCAAACCTTGCCCAGACTTAGCCAATTTCGCCCATACATGAAATTTTAGATAAAATCATGGAGTTCTATTGATGACTTGAGATCAAAATTTGCAATCAAAGCACCCTAAGTGTAGATAAAACATCAATTTCTCCAAGTGAAGCAAAAGGTCAAAATTCAGAGGGACCTATCCCTGAAGGGGAGAAGGTCAAACCTAGAGCAAAAAACCAAGGAACGGAAGCAAGCAGAAGGAGGTTCCCTATCGCGGGTGGGGCATGTGTCCAAAAGTGCACAACACCAGTTAGGCAAGATACCATGCTCACACCAACACTTTCAATGCCTTAATACTATCCATTTGGCTTCAAGTTCTAGCATATAGTGACATAAATCCTATTATTATATACAATCCCATGTTAATTTGGATTATAAATTTTATTTGAGATTGTTTATAGAGACATTTTTTATATGCATGCTCTTTGGTTTTCAAGCTTCACCTTCTTTGCAATAATTTTTTATTGACATAGTTAAAAATAAGTTAGCCTAACATATTACTAAGCATCTTTCATTATAGGAAGTCTTAGATTTATTCCAAGATTATTTTTTATAAGTTATTTTTATCATCTCTACTATGGGGTACCATATAAGGCTTCACATGCACAATTAGAAAAAAAAAATTAATAGTTTTTATGGATTAGTTTTAAATAAGGCATAGGATTCCATAAGGTTTATTGGGAATTTATCTTTTACCTAGGGATTATGGTGGTTTGGTCTTGCTAAGACATTTAGGTTCATCACATTTCCCTATAGACCAAGTGGATTATTAGGAATTTTAAAGGAAATGAGGATTAGAATATTTTTCTTAGAAACTACATCTATTTCAGTCTTCCTTATGGTCAGATGACATGAAAAAAACTATTTTTTTCCTCTACTATGATCATGAATTTGTTGGTTAATATTGAAGTTATTTTTTTGGTAAATATATTTAGAAAGCATGGGAGGCTATTAAACCATACATTTTATGGGATGATAATTATTTTCAAGATGGCCTTTCTATGAACCAAATTTTTTTCTAGTTGTCCCAGATCATCAATTACCATGGTATTTTTCTTTTGGGTGTGCCATGGGTTCATTTTCTTATGTTTTTTAGAAGAGGAATCAAAACTATGTTTGATATCCTTTCCAAAGTTTCATGCTCTTGACTCTCATATATAAAAGCTACATATAAGTACAAATTGAGTAATCAATACCAATAATTCTTCTAGAAAGTATTGGAGGTTGTCTCTTCTTAAATGTATTATAAAATTACAAATTAGTCTATGAAGCTAATATGGTGGAAGGATTAGAAGTGGTACCTTTCCAATTATTTTCATAATTACATTCCCTACAAGAGTTATGTTTTCCTTTATCCATGTTTACCTATGGTATACATAAATTATATGAGAGATGATCTCTCCAAATGTTCCAATTATTGGACTTAGAGTCCCAAGTTTCAAATTAACCTTATAAAATCCTAGAACCCAATATTGTTCATTTTGTTTGTTGCATCATTTATTATGGATTTTCATTAGGGATTAATTTGGTCTATCTTACAATTTCAACTACAAAATTCCATTTCTATAGTACAACTTGGAGATAATTAAACACCTATTTTATTTTTTCCCTAGAGCTCTATTACTATGGAATTAGATTTGTGAATTATTCAAACATTTTTAATCTAAATCATTATCATGGCACATTGTTCTTCTAAGAGATTTGTCTAGATTACTAGCAAAAATTTCTAATATCTAGCATGATTTTTGATTGGGAGTCTTTTTTTTATTTGGAAAAATAGAAATTTTACTCTTTATAATTCTTCTATTGATAATCATTTTTTAATGTATTCAAAGTTTGTCAATTTCCCATGTTCTTTTGCATATTTAAGATTATACTAGAAAATTCACGGCTTTGGAAGTTGCTCATCTATAAGTGGTTCTAGATCATTGGGGTAATTCATCTCACATTGTGGTAAGTATTCATAGAATCCTCCTAGCTTTCCTTGTGTCTATGCTTTTTCTTTTCTTATAGTATGAGAAGAGAGAAACATAGAAGTTCATGATGGAATCCTACAAGAAACATAATTTGGTCCCTACTTCTCCATGTTGATTTCCATTCTTCAATATCTTCTTCATGATGTGAATGAGGGTTTCTTTCTAGGTAGAATTGAAAATTCCTATACCTTTCTCAAGACATATCACATTATCATGAAACTTTAGATATTCAACACTCTAAGGATGAACAGCCTATTGAAGATATTGAAATTCTTATACTAGATGAAATCTGATTTCTAATAGAAAAAGACCTTTAATATGGTTATTGGATTTCCAAACCAGATGATCAAGATCCTCCTCTTACAATTGAATTTGCAACTTTAACTACATAGTATTTAATATTTTACATCATCTTGTTCTGATTTTTTATCAGTCATATGTTTTTCCTTAATATTATATAGTTTAGGGTATGGTGCCATGCCACCCATTTTATTTTTAATGGACACTATATTATTTTTTAATTTAACGTAATATATAATCATTATTTTATAATAACAAGAAACCTATTTATTATTATATATTTAGAAATATTTTAAAGATATTAGATTTACACATCAAAAGAAAATATTCTCTTAAAATTGTGTAAAGAATGTTACACCAGTAATGCTCTTCATAAAATTCATGGATTGTATCTTTTTCATTTATATTGACCTTGGATTATAATTTTCTTATAATATGAATTAGTATAGGGAGGAATGAAGCTACTACTAATATAGTAAGTGCCATGGCATTAGGAATATAGCTAAAAAATTTAACAATTTACTAGATATCAAATGGTGTAGCTTTGGTTGATATGGCTACTATAAAAGTAATACTTATTTCACATGTCTCTTCTTAAAAATATCTAAAAAGGGGTTATTTTTTAAAAATGGCCAAAGTTAGTGGGGCATGGTAGTAAAATAGAGAAGTAGGATGACATAATAGAGCATAGAATAAAATAAAGTATAAAATAAATTAGATCATATGGTTGAAATAACGATAATAAAATAATAGACAACAACTTGAATAAATCTAGCTTAAAAGTTGTATATAATCTATTATATTGCACTTGAATAATTTGGTTATTGGGTAGCGACAAATTTATATATTTAGTTTATAATATCTAAAATGATCTAAAATGTAGAACATTCTTAATTTTTTTGGGACTCTTAGATAATTTAAGTTTTCAAAATCTTCTATTTTCTCAAGAATTCATAGTTTCTAGAGTCTTCACATCTTCTCTTGAGATTAACTAGAATGAATCTTAAAAAAAAAATGATGAGGGTATGTGCTTGTCCCCCATTAGTGTCACCTCCATCATTCCAAGAATTAATCAAAAATTCGAAAATATTTGGCTTTTGGTAGGCTCTTCTTAATTATATTTTTTTTTTCATCACTGGGGCAATATTTAAATTGAAAAATTGAGTCTAAACAAGTTCTTAAATGTAATAAACATCAATCTCTATATATTTTATTTTAGCATAAAAGATTAAATTATTTTATTTCTTTTATTTTCATAAAATATAATGGCATAACATCGAGAAATTCTAAGTTCAAATATTTTTTTGAATCCAAATGGCTTCCTTATTAAAATTATTTTATTTCTTTGATTTTCACTCTATATTCTACTGAAGACAAAGATGTAGTTTGGTTTTTTTGTTACTCATGTAATGGGGCCCAATTAAAATTTAAAATCATAGTTTCTAGAAGATTTTTTGTCATCTATATCACTACCCCAATCTAAATCTACATAGCTTGCCAAAGAAACATGAGATGGATGTCAAAGTTAAATGTTCTACAAATATATCAAATAAATATTTTGTTTAAAACCAATGTATTTCTTTGGGCTCTTCCATGAATGAATACACTAAATTTATTATAAATTATATGTTTGGTCTAATGTGTGTTAAATAAACCAATATTGAAATGTATAATGTGGCATCTACCTTATTTGAAGTACAATTCTTTTTAAGCTTATCTTTAAACTTAAAGAGATAGTAATGAAAGGATTTCAATCAAGTATTTTAAAATTTTCTAAGAAATTCAATGCATATTTTTATTGTGAGATGAACAATTCATCATGCAACCTACAAAATTGTAAACCATGAAAATCATTGATCTCATGCAAATGGAACATATTAAATATTCCTTTTAAGATTTGATTTCAAATCATTGATTAGCCACATATTTAGTTTAAAATTTAAGTAAATAATATACATAAAATGTGACAAGAATAAAGTCACCTTGGAATCTCTTCACATAAATATTCAAATTTACTATACATTTTGAAACCCATGAAGTTGAAAATAGATTTCAATCTTCTCATTCCATTCTCTAGATGGTTGCTCGAGATTATAGTGACCTCTTAACTTGAAAAAAAATATGATATTTTGGTCCATAAAACCTAATGGTTGATCCATTTATATTTATTCATATAAACATACATTCAAGAAAGAATTTTTAACATCCATTTGATGAAGATGCCACCCAAGACTATGGCTAAAGAAACAATAATTTTAATTATATTCATTTTAATGATAGGAGCAAATACTTCTTCATAATCAATGCCCTCTTTTTTATTGAAGCCCTTAGCAACCAATCTTATTTTGAATTTCTATAGAACCGTCTATTTCTTTTAATCCATTTATAGTCAATAACATTTTTACCTTTTGAGAGATGCACACATTCCCAAGTTCGATTATTTATTAGTGTGTCATATTATTGTTTCACAATTTATTCCCATTTTTTTCCCTTTATCTTGCTCATATAAAATTAGATTATTAATGTGTAACACTCTGACTATGAGAGAGCTTTCATTCCTTGGAATTTTAATTCTTTCCCATAGATATCTTTAATATTCCTTATCTTCTATCTATCTAAAATTTGATCATCATCATTGCCTATAAAACGGCTAATAACAATCATTAGTTTCATTTTTAGCAGTATTAACTTCACTTCTCAAGCATGTAGTAGTTTAGAACTTATCATCATCATTACAATATTTTTTTTTTATAAATTGGAAGTATTTTTTGTTGTAGAGTGAGAAGGAGTTATTACAATTTGTGAATTTTTTCATCAAGTTTTGCATTTCTTGTGATAAAGACCATTTTTTTCCAAATTATATAGCCTATAAGGTTTTGATTCTTCACTATAACCCATAAAAATCACTTATGAATCTTAGGTTTAAACTTTTGTATGTGCACCCATGTAACACATCTAAATGCTTAAAAATGCCCAATATGATATTTTTTCCATTCTAAACTTCTTTAGGGGTTATAGATTAGTAAGAACTTTAATGGATGTTCTATTCACAATATATGCAACACATTAAACAACCAAATATCAAAATTTATTGTACAAACATTGAAAACACAACATGCAATGACCCATTTCTAAAACAGCTATTATCATTCACTCAACTCCTTCATTTCCTTGAGGGGTATATGGGTTTTTTGTTTGCACCTTTTAATACCATATTTTTACAAAAGTTTGAAATACATAATAGTAATTTATCTCCTATTATTCATCCTTAAGAATTTAATTTAATTTTCACTTTAGTTTTCAACTAATGCTTCAAAAAAATTTAAAAATATTAAACAATTCATTTTTCCTTTCAAGAAAATAAACTCACTCATTTACTATAATTGTTGGTGAAGGTAAGAAGATATCTAGTACTAGAAAGTGAAGAATAATCTAGTTCTCATATATCACTATGAATTAGTTATAATGGATGATTAGATCTCCATGCTTCTCTTGATTCAAAGGGATCTCAATGATGTTAAATTCTTAAAACACAACCTTCACACACCTTTACAAACTTTTTTTTTAAAATCCCCTTATCTTATTTAGTCTAACCATGTCTTATGATTTGATATACTTTATGTTCCCACATCTAACATGTTAAAATTTTGAAATATAATTAATTTGAGAAATAAAAGCATAAGAGAATTTATATTCATTGTCAATAAAACAGAAAAAAATTAATGAGATTATGCTTATAATAAACTCTACCAATAACTATTGCACTACTTCAGTTTTTTTTTTTTTTTTTTTATCAATGACCTTAATAATAGTGACAACAAACTCATAACTAATTTGAACAATTTTATATATTGAAATGACATTCACCTCTATTGCTTTGACCAGTAAACATCTTTCAAAAGTCCCATTTGTCACATTAACAGTGACTACCCCTAAAACTTCTAATTTCATTTATTTCTAATGATAATGTTTTGATCTGAATTCTTCCATTCATAAAATTGAAAAAATCAAGATCTATTTCTAGTCATGTGAAAAGATTTCCTTGAGTAGAATTTGAAGCAATGCAGTCCCTTTTAACAAAGCTGAGAATAAAATAATAGAAAACTGAGACATTCTTAATTTCGAAGAACTATAATAGTTTCAAAGAGTTCCACTAACAATTTGGCTACTATAAAATTAGTTTCTGGAGTACAATATGCTTTAATTCCAAAAATCCTGGCAGAATGCAACAGCTTACTAAAAACAGATCCCTTTAGCCAGAAGGAGATTATCCTATCATAACAATGTGATTCGCAGATGGATATTTTAAGTACAAAGGATCAAAGCAGTGATGAGAATCCATGAAAATTTCGAGAAACAGTTAAGACGTAGAGACACTAGATTTGATCAATACACCCTCAAAAGCTGCAGGTTGGTTGCTCTCGTCCATGAAAAGAGTTTTGTGGGTAAGATGGAGCAGCAATGGCTTTACGATTATCTCTATTCCTTGGCTTGTTCTTGCCCATTTTAGATACTGCCAAAAGAGTCACAATACCAGCTGCTACAAGTGCAGTTTTAGATGTCAAAGAAACAGCCGAACCCATTGATTTGCTCAGTGTTTGGCATAAAGATTTTAAAAAGCCTTTAGATTCTGTTTGATCATTTTTCATAAACAGTCTTTTTTTATGTGTTGGGCAGCCTTGAATTTCAGAGAACTGTTGTTCCTTTTTCTCTTCTGTCCATGCAAAGCGTTTGATGAGATGGTTATGGGGATCTTGATCACAGCTATATTTGGTAACAACATCTTCTTCTTTCACTGGCTCACCCAAAAATGCAAGAGCCTCTTGTACGACTGCCCACTGTCTTCCTTTGTGCTTTCTTAGTCTCTGCAGGAAGATTTTCTTGGTTTCCTCAATTTCAGACAAAGCTGCCTCTATATCAGCTTGCTGCTGATCCTGCAACATCTGTAACAAAACAAAATATAATAACATACTACTTGTAAAATGGCAAGGCAGGAAAATTTCCAAGATTAGTATCCAAGGATTGTTTTATTTACATGGAAAGTACATGACACAATATATTTTATTTTGAAATAATCAAGATTTGTGCAGTGGCAGGCTTCTCAATGTACGTAGGCTTCTGAACGCAGGGACAGAATAAACTCTTCCAATGATAAGTTGGACCTAATCAATATCTAAACAGTATATTTTGTGGTTTAGGAAAATTTCAAAAATGTTTAACAACCAACTAGCATTAAAATTTATATTTATTTTGGCTTGCTAAAAATGTGAGTTGATAAAGGACATTCCAACTACTTATGGTACTAACTAGCGATGGAGTATACTACTTATAATACTAAACTAGCAAGGAAATAAACAGTGAAAATAGGCTCCTCCCATGCTTCATTTAATAAATAATATTTTTATTTTAAAATTTAAAAAAAAAATGTAACAGTTAAAAAGGCCAAAGAAATATTAGAGATGGGAAATCATGAACAGGTAATGTCTGTGTGAAATAAATGTTTTTGATTGGGCAAAGTGGGAAATAAGGGTCCCAATTCTATTACAAAGCAAGTCCACATGCAGAGACAAAAATATCAGCCCGAAGCAAATACAAGTACCTCCAGGTGGGAGTAAGTCACATTTACAGTACAGCTGTCAAGCATAAACCAACACAATTATATGAAATAAAGAGAGCCCTAGGATATAGCTTAGACAATGCCAAACCCAATCCTATTCAATCTCACACCATTCACACTAATATGAAATTAGAAGACAGATTTAAAGATAAATGTCAAGAAAGACTACCATTTATATCAAAAAAATATTATAAATTATAAATGATGGATAATGAAATGTCTGGTTTTACGAAATACTCTAATTTCAACTGCAAACTAATTAAATTTTAAAAGTAAAAACTAGCATCAAGATAAAATGAAAAATGAACAACTTAAGGTTTGATTACAACTTTTCCTTTAGTAAAACTTGAACAACTTAAGTGGTTTGATTACAACTTTGGTGCAATTAATTTATTTTCCTGGATTGATAGGCATGAAACTTTGTATAAGGTCATCTTCTTGGTTATACTAACCTGCAGACAATAAAGTTGGTCTTCAAGAACATCCAAACAATCTCCAATGGAAGCAAGGCTCCTTGCGTCCATGGCTACAGCCTCCTCTGGAGAGAAATGGTTTATATCTTTATTCTTACAATTTCCATTCACTCCATTTATCACAGGGACTGTTTCTCCACTGTCAATTTCCCTTCCACACCTTAATAATCTTTCCCTGGCATCGCTTATCTTGGCATGCAGATCAGATGCCTGCTTCAATACCACTATAATATCATCTGTATCCATTTTAATGTTAACATAAGCAGATCCAAAACGGATAGGAGAAATCTACAAAATACCCAAGTATAATTTATACAGAATGAGGTTCAAATCTTCTAAAAGACCAACGCTAAACAGATAGGAATGGAGGACAATCCATGGCACCAAAAGGAAAGGAAAAATATTGGACCTATAGTTAAATGATAGGAGAGATTTTGAGCTTGATCTAAAGCATTTAAGGTTGGCCTTCTTAAAAGCGTAAGGGGAATCTAAATAAGGTGAAGAACTAAGATGGTTTAAAGACAACCTTCACTACATGATGGCAAAGTTCGAGAATCGAGGGGTGATAAGAAAAAAAAATAGACATTCACTTCAGTCTGCATAGATTTGAGTCCCACAGGACACGCTTTGAGAATTCCATTGCCCACCTAAAATTTTACCATTTTTTGCTGGAATGACCTCATTTTTTTAGTTTGACTAGAGAAGTAGCAGTATGGTCTGAGACAAAGACAACAAATGGTATCACATGTTGCCTGGTTTGACATTGGGATTACATTATCTTGGGTTCGCTAATGGGTAGACAAGAACTAACGTGCGTAATAAACAATGTCCTCATCTCGTAGTTTGAAAGTCCAACTAAGAAGGAAAGGGTTTTAAACATTTTCTAGTTAGTTGAGTATTGGAAATAGGAGTTGTGACCTCTTTTTGAGGTTATGAAGGCAACCTTTTGTTTTTGGAAGAGAAGGTTAAGTTTAATAATTATGTAAAATATGTTAGTATTTGCATCAATTATGTGAGATAGGGAGACGGTTAAAGTGTAGACAAAATGCAGTTATGTACATACAAAAATACATAAAAACATACATAATAACATACATGGAAACATACATAATAATATACATGGAAACATACATAACATGATGAGACAGCGTAGTGCGGGGCCTGCCAGACGGATGAAAAAGTGATGGAACCAGCAGACGGAAAGAAACGTCATGGCAAGGAAAGTGAGGAGGTGTCCCGTTGTCAAATTATGTTGACATTTTTTTTTCCTTGTGCAAGAAGCTATCCGTTACTCGTGGGTGGAAAGGGTGTTGATGTGATTAAGACATGCATTTTAAATTGTAACGAGTACTGTTCTTGGAAAACACTATGTGTTCTAGGTTTTCTCATTCTACAAGTTGAAATTGAAACATTGGAGAGCAAGGGCGCATTGTAGGTGGGGGAGATGACCAACCAACTTGAGGTGAGGGGTTTCTAACCGACCGTATGTAGATAGGTGCCATTTTGTATGTTTTTATGTATGGTTTCATACGTTTTTGTATGTACATAGGTGCATTGTTGTTGTGGGTTGCAGATTTCTTAGTGTTTTGAGAACCTAGAATCTTAGAAAATAGTATGAATGTATTCAAAAGCTTTTGTTATTAAAACTATAGGAATTTAATGAAATGTAGACCGTTTTATAAACACCAATTTTTTTTAACAACCTTTAACACTTTGTGTTTTCTACTCTTTCATTCTACAAGTTGAATTTGTGAAAGGTTGGAGAGTGGAGTTGCAAGTGAAAGGTTGGAGAGCAGGGGGGGACTAAAAAAACATCTAAAGTGAGTTGAGGGGTTTCCAATCATTTGGGTTGTTGGTTGTAAAGGGTTTTAAAACATTATGAGGGTTTTTGTTTGTAAATTGTTTTCAAACTTTAAGTTGGTTGCAAGTTTTGTAAAACTCAGTGTTTTGCATCTTAGATTTTTACAAAAGAATATGAATGTCTTTAAAAGATTTAGTTATTTAGACCTTAGTAATGTAATGAAAGGAACCATTTTATAAACACCCATTATTTTCCAAGAACCATTAACACTTTGTGTTTCACCACTTTCAACAAGTAAATACTCATGTTATTGACGATAATGGCAAGAAATTGGCGTTCTTGCTATTTGTAATGCACAAGTACATATACAAGCTTAAAAACCATGAGGGTTTGAGTATGTTGTGATGCAGGTTTCATTTTTATAAACACCTAGTGTTTTCCATTTCATTGCATTGCACATCTTTCAAACCGAAAGCATTACTTCACATTGAATAACTAATAAGTAGATGTTGATAGATAGATGACAAAATTTAAATTACAATATATTTTTTTTACATAATCAAACTAAAAGCAGTTATGCAGATACTTCACATTGCATAGGTAATAACTATACCCACAACTATAGGGAACTCCACCTACGCAACCAAGTACTATTCTCAAATATATTAATTTCTTCATTCTAGAGTGATAATTGCAGCTGCCAATTATATTTTTTTGTCATGGCATTCCATGAGACCACATTTGTTTGAGGTATTTTTTGAAACAATTCACTACCTTGTCAATGAAAGCATAATAGTAAGCAACAACATAGACAAGGCAGTGAACTATCTGAAACAAATGTGGTCTGATGGTCAATGGAATGCCATGTCAAGCCATAGACAAGGAAATGAATTGTTTCTATGTATAATTGCTTATCTATGGCTTGCCACTATGTTTTGGAAAACATACTCATCTCCCATTGTTTTTTCCAAAATAATTGCAGATAGTTAGAAAGTGGTCATTGAACAAGAATTGAGATGTGAGTAAACCTTGTGTGTTTTCCATCCTATAACTATTATGTGCATTCTATGTTGGAAATGTGTGACGATATTGAAATGGAATGTTTGCTGAAAATAAGGGTTGTTATAAAATATGAAGGTGAACTTCAATACATTGTTTTGTTACAGTCTTCATAATAGAAAGTGCTTATTGAACAAGAATTAAGAAGTGAGTCGAAACCCTGTCTGTTTTCCATCCTGCAATTTTTTTTTCATTTTCTGTTCCAAACTTATGAAGATATTCAAGTGAAATGTTTACTCAAACCAAGGGTTGTAGAATATGAAGGTGAA
This sequence comes from Sequoia sempervirens, assembly GCA_007258455.2. Classification (NCBI taxonomy): domain Eukaryota; kingdom Viridiplantae; phylum Streptophyta; class Pinopsida; order Cupressales; family Cupressaceae; genus Sequoia; species Sequoia sempervirens. The sequence goes on along the minus strand of VDFB02383866.1, from coordinate 6,011 downwards.
CTTCAATATATTGTTTTGTTACAATCTTCATAACAAAAAGTGGTCATTAAACAAGAATTGAGAAGTGAGTCACAACCTTGCATGTTTTCCATCCTACAACTTTTTTGTGTATTTTCTATTTGAAACGTATGACGATATTGAAATGGAATGTTTGCTGCAAGTAAGGGTTGTTAAAAAATATGAATGTGAACTTCAATACATTGTTTTTTATAGTCTACATAACAAAAAGTGTTCATTGAACAAGAATTGAGAAGTGAGTCACAACCGTGTGTGTTTTCTATCCTGCAACTATTATGTGCATTTTATGTTGGAAACGTATGACAATATTGAAATGGAATGTTTGCTACAAGTAAGGGTTGTTATAAAATATGAAGGTGAGCTTCAAAACATTGTTTTGTTACAGTCTTCATATCAAAAAGTGCTCATTTAACAAGAATTGAGAAGTGAGTCACAACCCTGTGTGTTTTCCATCCTACAACTATTATATACATTTTCTATTCAAAACGTATGACGATATTGAAATGGAATGTTTGCTGAAAGTAAGGGTTGTTATAAAATATGAAGTTGAACTTCAATACATTGTTTTGTTACAGTCTGCATAAAATAAAGTGCTCATTGAACAAGAATTGAGAAGTGAGTCACAACCCTTTTTTTTTCCATTTCCTACAAATTTTTTGTGGATTTTTTGTTCAAAATGTATGACGATATTGAAATGGAATGTTTGCTGAAAGTAATGGTTGTTAAAAAACATGAAGGTGGTCTGCATAACAAAAATTGCTCATTGAACAAGAATTGAGAAATGAGTCACAACCCTATGTGTTTTTCATTTGCTACAACTTTTTTGTGCATTTTATGTTCTAAAAATATAATGATATTGAAATGGAATGTTTGCTGCAAGTAAGGGTTGTTATAAAATATGAAGGTGAACTTCCATACATTATTTTTTATAGTATACATAACAGAAAGTGCTCATTGAACAAGAATTGAGAAGTGAGTCACAACCCTGTGTGTTTTTCATCCTGCAACTATTATGTGCATTTTCTATTCCAAACGTATGACAATATTGAAATGGAATGTTTGCTAAAAGTAAGGGTTGTTATAAAATATGAAGCTAAACTTGAATACATTATTTTGTTATATAATGCATAATAGAAAGTGTTCATTGCATGTGCTTACATTTGTAAGTAAGTTTGACATAAATAATAAGGCATGAGGTGGCATTTCCTACAATTATTTGATGGAATTTGACATTGTTTATAATGAAATTTTACATGGAAGCAAAAAGTGTCATGAAATCTGTAAGAACATAGTCTTATATTTTTTTAATTAAGAGGGGTAAACGCTTTTGACCTAGAGTTATGAACCAGTGGGGTCACAAATGGGGGACCTTGTCCCCAATATAATTTGTCAAAAACTACACCCCAAAGGGATTCAAGCCTTGATTACAAGATTAACAATACAATGTAACAATCACACCATGCCACTATTGGCAGAACACTGTAGTCTTCAAACATACCAAAATAATGTAATTCCACACCATAATTATTCAATAATTGCATGATCAAAGATAATGTAATTCCACTCCATAATTGTTCAATAATTACATGATCAAAGACCGAATGGAAAATGACTATTCTCAACCTCTCTCATCCTCTCCTACAATGCATTTTATGTCCAATTGAGGAAACACTTAGATAAAATCTTATAGGCTTCTTTGGGTCCTTGGCACTGATGATGGGGTGATTCCACTTGCATGAATCCTCGTTGTTATACATGTAAAAAGAGGGTTTGGGGAAGCCTCTACTTCGACCATTGCACTTTCAACACCTTCAGCCTGTAACAAACCCATCAATATAAATGACTATGTTCAACAATTAATGTATGGATATATAAGGAAAAGGTAATATCATATCTAAGCACAAAGAAAGAGAATCAATAAGGGGAGAGATGAAAGTCTTATCTAAAAACGCAAACAAATTTCGTAACAAATTTATATATACTGAATGAAATCATTTATATTTACCTGTGGAGGATAAATACAATTGGAAATATTTGAGAAGGAAAAGGAAAAATTAGATAGACCAAGAAACATCAACAATAAGGTCAAGGCCCGATTTTATCACTTCTTTGATAGAAATTAACAGGCTAGCGTCAAGAATCAATAAAATTGCACCTTAAACTTATTGACCACTTTTCTTCACACCCACCATTTCCTTTTTCATCCTTGCCCTGTAACATGAAGAATGTTAACATCACATCAAATTCAAATGCATGCAACCAATTCATTCAAACTATGAAAATACACATTCAAAAGCATATTTCAAAATTACCCTTTCTTCCACTTTCTTCCTCTAAAAGAACCAGGGATAGTTTGTTATACTGTCAAAATCAGTATATTCATAACAAAAATGAAATTTTCTAAATGAAATCACAAAGACACTCTAAAAGCTAAGCAAAAAGTGACTACAACAACACATAAAAGTATTCAAGATATTGAAAACTCTATCCAAGAAACGTCACCAATAAGGTGGCCTAATTTTTCTACTTCCTTTCCAGAAATTGAGAAATTGGAAACCCATCATCTTATTACATCAATGTAGCAAGATAACGAGTTTCCTATTTCTCAAGATTTCTCCCTAGGAAAATGATCTCCTCCCAGGCACCCTTTCTTCTTGCTGCCATGTCCAGGCACATTTTCCTATTGCAAATGGACACTAACTTGCTCGTGCCCACCACTTCCTTGTCCATCCTTGCTCTATAATGGAAAGAATGTAAACATCACATCAAATTCAAATGCATGCAACCAATTCATTCAAAATATCAAAATACACGTTAAAAAGAAAATTTCAAAGTTTTCCTTTCTACCATTTTCTTCCACTTTCCCTTTTAAAGTACGCATTTGTGGTTGCCTATAATATGTAAAAAAGTTGCAAGTGTTATGGGACAATTAAAGTTCCAAATTTTATTGCACCATCTATTGTAAGCAAACATATATTTTTTCAATCATAAGAAACAAAATTTTAAGGTGGACTTCCTTACATTCTTGGTGCGTAGAAAACAAAAACTTTTCACAAGAAAATAACTAACAGGGGATAGTGTTTTTTCCAACACTGCAAATAATGTGAGCATTTTTTTTGTTGCAATTAGATGAAGATAGTGAAATTTTATTTTTACTGTTACAAATAGCATTTAATATGATTATTCATTTAAAAGCATCCATGATGAGAAAAATAGTCGACCTCAAATGATTTAAATGTCAACCTTTTTCTTTCATTTATAAGCAAGCTACCATAAACAATAAGAATTGAGAAGTGATTCACAACCCTGTGTGTTTTCCATCCTACAACTATTATGCGCATTTTCTATTCCAAATGTATGATGATATTGAAATGGAATATTTGTTGAAATTAAGGGTTGCTAAATACAAATTCATACTATCAATATAATTGTTGATGGGGGATACATAAAAGTATCCAAAATCAACTAAGGTGTCACCAACCAATTGGGTTCTCACTATGTAAGTAACCAAAACATTTTCATTACATTCATATTGTCTATGTGTAATTGTAGGTTTGAAAACATTGGGTGTTATGAAACTGGCAACCCAAATACTATTTTCAAACCCTTTACAAGTAACATCCCAATTGGTTATTCACCCAGGCTTAGGTGAATTTTGATAGTCTTATATATACTCGACCTACAACTCCTTGCAGAATGAGAAAACCTAGAACACGGAGTGTTTTCCAAGAACATTACTTGTTACAATTTAAAATGCATGTCTTAATCACATCAATGCCCTTCCCTCCCATAGTGAATGGATAGCTTCTCACAAAAGGAAAAAAAAATACTAGCGTAAGTCGATGTGACGGGACACCTCCTCGCTTTCCTCACCATGATGTTTCCTCTTGTTTGTTGATTTCATCACTTTTATCATCCGTCTTGGCAGGCCCTGCACTATCCCATCTCATCATGTTATGTATGTTTCTATGTATGTTGGTATGTATATTGTTATGCATTTTTATATGTATATAGGTGTGTTTTCTCAAGAGATTAGCTACATCCATACAGGGTTTTACAACATTGTGTGGGTTAAAGGTTTCATAAATCATGCACTCACATCCCACTATGTTTTCCAATCTGCAATCATATAGACTGTTAATGGTTGTTGGAAAACATTGGGTGTTTAAAAAATAGTGTCTTTCATTGCATTCCTACAGTCTAAATAACAAAATATTTTCAATACATTCATACTGTTGTGTAAAATTCCAGGTTACAAAACACTAGTTTTTCAAAATCTACAACCCACACAATGTTTTAAAACCCTTTACAAGTGACAACCCATTTGGTTTCAAACCCCTCACCTCAATTCCATTTTTTTTTCTTCTCTCCCACTTGCTCTCCAACCTTTTGCTTTCAACCTGTAGAATGAGAAAACCCACAACACATAGTGTTTTCCAATAACAATACTTCTTACATATTAAAACACATGTCTTAATCATTTCAACTCCCTTTCCCACCCACACTAAAATTATAACTTCTCACTCAAGGAAAATAACACCGACATCATTCAAAGCGATGGGAAAACCAACCTGATGGCATTGTTAGGGGAGAAGCTAAAGTGTAGACAAAACACACCTATGTATGTAGTGTTATATCATAACCCCCATCCCATGCATTGTTAGACAAAATGAATCGAAAGAAAGACTTGAAAAATAGTTAGGCATCTATGGCCACGTGTCTCATTACCTAAAAAGGACTACGCAGATAGCGGGAAATCAAAAAGCAATAGACAAAACACACCTAACTGTCACCATTTTCTATATTTTTATTTTGTAGTTTTTTGGGGAGTGCGGGCAATGGAATGGAGTTGCAAGTGTTCACATTTAGAAGTTGAACGAGAGCTGAGGATCTACACTACCTAAACGCATTCGATGGGCATGACAACTAGCTAGTAGGTATATAAATCTTCCATTTCTATAGTTGCCATGTTCATTAAGAAAATGGCTTTTCATTGACGAGAAAATAAAGGGTTTTCCCTGTGTAAAGATTTTTCATTTGAAATGCAAAGCTCTTTATGTGTTTTTGTGTTAAGGGATAATTAAAAGGATGTAGTATCATCATTCATTGCTATTTTGATCATTTCCTATGTAACACTCATACTTCAAGGAGGAAACATCCTTCATGTAAAATTTTGGGATATAATAGGCACACAATAGCGTAACATTTTTTTTTAAATTCAACTGGAAATTCTTTGCATTCACCATAGTAAGCATCTCATCTATAAAAAAATCATAACTTCTTAATGCAAAATCAATTTTGGAAGTTTAACTGACCAGTGCACTTGCAATTCAAGCTATGAAAGCTAGAATCATGTGTATTTAGTGTAGAAGTTTCACATCTCCTAAAGCATCCTTCTCAATTCACCTGCCCTTATTTTCTTTGAAAATTTTTTTCCTCGAATATATCAACTACTTGGAAGGAAGACAAGTGTTAGCGATAGATTAAATTGGAAAATTAAAGACATTTTGTGCTACAAAGAATTATTTTTATTTCAAATTTCACCAATATAGGATTATATGTTGCCGTCAGTGCAAAATTCCAGCTTGTACAAACAATAAACAAACATATTAAATTGTAAAATGGGAATTTAATTTCCAATTTAACCTATCACTAATACTAGTAATATATATCAACAATTATATCTTCCATTCTGCAAGAACTGTGAAGCACTGAACGTTCATTCGAATATATAAAAAACTCATCTCTCCTAACATATGGAAGAGGCCATAACTTGCAATAATCAATAAGGGCATAGAAGACAGATAAGAAGGATACCACGTACCACTATCATACTTTTTTTTGTATCATGTGTCTCTCAATGAACATCTAAATGACATATCAATATTGTAACTATTGTTTAATGATATTGTAAACTAAACCATTACTTGTACAGACGACTGAAAAAATATAGATTATTACAAAAATAAAGGTTAACAAGTCAACAAAAGCCC